>LR750234.1:29266-103733 GCA_902729485.2 Mus minutoides | reverse complement strand
TCCTGAAAGGAAGTATCCATGTGGTGTTTCCATGAAAATGTTAAGCATCACAAATCATTGGTGAAATACAGATCACAATTACTTCACTAATAAGGGCTATTATCCAATAACAACAGTAGGTGGCAAAAAGGAGACTCTTGCATACTGCAAGCTATAATGTAAATTACTCCTGTCATTATGTAAAACAGTATGGAGATTCCTCAGACCAGTAAAGCGAGAAGTGCCACATGATTTAGAAATCCCCCAGCAGTGTATATAATCTAAGGAAATGAAATCAATATGTCAAAGAGACAGCTGCACTCCTGTGCTCATGCTAGCTCAATTCATAATAACCACGAAATGGAGACGACCCGTGTGTGCCACCTGATGAACGGGGGAGAGGAATGCAGTGCATATACACAATTGAATACTTATCAGCCGTGAGCAGATTGAAATCATGTCATTTGCAGAAAGATGTATGGAAATGGGAATCCTTATGGCATGAAGTGACTCAAACAGAAAGACGAGTGCTGTGTGAAACCATGTGCTTGTGAAATCTAAAAATGTTCATCTTCTACGAGTTGACGGTTGAATGCTGGCCATGGTAGGCTCGGGAGAGTAAAGGCGCAGGCGTGGTGGAAGTGTAACCAGTGCCAACTCATCCACATTTTGGCAGGAGTAAGATGTGCGGTCATGTCTGAGAATGACTGAAGGCAACAATAGCACACTGTTCGTTCAATAGAGAAGAAGGAAGGATTTTGAAATTGTCCATCAGGAAAAAAAAATCTGTCAGCTTGACGAGACAGAAATGTACCTTCTAGTAATATATTATGCCTTCTATACACATAACAAAACATTATATAACAGGTGCAGTTTACTTTCTTAGATGTAAGTTTAAGTTTTTACTATTATATTTTTATATTAAAGTATGGAGAAGTCAGGGAAAGTGACTCTCCTGTAGGCAAATACGGCAGAAATTGCACCTGCCGTTTTCGTTTGCATTCCATTGGCAATGCTTTGGCACATCCCTAAGGTGACATTGGGAGTTGTGTGTCCAGGAACAAGGAGGACAAAGGACAGCCATTAGCACTCTCTTGCACACTGAGGTCTGGTGAGCTGTGGGTTCCTCTTCTGACAACTGATTATATCCTTTTCTTTTCTTTTCTTTTCTTTTCGTTTCGTTTCTTTTCTTTAGTTTGTCCTTTTTTCTGTTGATTTATAAACATGAGTTGATGAACATTTCGTGAGAATCTTAGCTATCTGAAATAAAATATATACTCTATATTTGCACATTTACACAATAAATTTGATTACTTAACATGTGCTAGTATATATGTCTAAACAAAGCTTTTTAAAGTATTTTAAAGGATGTTTATTTAAATCATATCACAGTTTTATAAATTCAATTTCCCATTATAAATACTTAATACCTATTCTGTTTTATTTGATTTAGAAATACGAAACTCCACCTATTAATTTCATTAAAATTAGACACCTTTATATTATATTGATTTCTAAAAATTACTGGAGTTGTGGAAAGTTCTTTAAGCTAATGTAAAATACTTAAAATTAAAACTTAGAAGAATCTGTTTCTTAGATCCAATTGTGGCTAAAGGAGAATCCAAGAACTTGTATGACCTTGTGGGAATTCTCTCAGTCATTGGGTTTCATTTTTTTCTCCTGTCCATGTGGTATTATTATTTTTTCTCATTTTTTATTAAATATTTTCTTTATTTACATTTCAAATGCTATCCCGAAAGTTCCCTCTACCCTCCCCCCGCTCTGCTCCCCTCCCCGCCCACTCCCACGTGGTATTATTTCTGATGCTTAGTTAGAGACTGTTCTAAAGAGTGAGAAAGTTACCTGGAGAAAATACTAGATAATGCAAAATTTATGCCATTATTAAAAATGAGAAATGCAAATACTATTTTAAAAACTCATATAGATGTCACTAGAAGTAGCTTAATCTTGCTTCCAGTTCCATGAACATATTCATCCTACTGCTTTCACAGCTGCTGCTCACTTTGGTTCAAGTACTCATCTTCCACAATCACTACCATCTGTGTGCATGAACATGCACACATGCACATAGACGTATGTGGGTGTGGTTGGAAGAGTTAGCATGTGCCCAACTGTAGTTATGAGTCAAGGCTTCTCTGGGGCGTGTGTGTACTTTGAGTTGTTCTATTCCACACAACCGCCTAGAGGGTGGGCCTTCCAGCCCAATAGCAAGCAGCTCTGGGAGAAGCTACAGAAGTTCAAGCTGTGCTTTGGGGTTTTCTTTCTGTCAGTCTTTCAGAACAGGGCAGGTTGTATTCACCTCTGTCAGCACTGAATCCTCCTTCATCTCCTGTAACTTTGTATCCTGTTTTGTACCCCCCCCCCAGTGACCTCAACCCATCAGTAGCTCACAGGAGCATCTCCGCCCTCTGTGGGGGATCCTTAGGTGTGATAAAGAAGAAAAAAAGACAGGGGTGTGAACAAGAGAAAGAACAGGCTGGAGTATCATTTTAGCTTAATTAGAATTTTAACAATGTGTTGAAGAAATGAGTCTTGTAACAAGAAAATAGACCTCATTATTTTATTCATACAAGGAAACCTTAGCTTTAAAAGCAGCTTCTTGATGGCTACTTTTTACTCTGCAGTTCCAACCTGCAGCTGATTGGCAGGCAGCATCAGAAAGAGGAAATGAGCTGCGGTGAGGAAGGTCAGAGAATCACATGGATTCCAGGCTTGGTCCTTCCTTCCCCTTTCTCGGGGTGGAGTTAATATTAACTTATTTAATAAGCAGATATGACTGCTATATGCCAAGATACTCTAGCTGCTAAGATGATGCAGAAGCTGAGACAAGGGAGGTCCTGTTCTCCTGGAGCTTAAATAAAGGTGCTAGAGAATAAAATGATGTACAGAACAATTGACAAATAAATAGAAATATGGAAATGTCATAAAAATATGTACAGAGAGTGTCATGTAAACCATTGTTGTCGTTAAAGCTCTTTTGGAAAATAGCATAGGATAGCAATCAGCTGTCTCTTTCCAAAATTAAAATTGAAATATTAATCCCAATGTGATAATACTAGTGGATGGATATTTGAAGGGCCATAGATCATAGGGGTAGAGCCCTCATGGATGGGATTGATGCCAGTTCTAAGAACAGCAAGAGAGAGCACTGTAACCTCTCACACTATGTGCTGGCTCAGTGAGACTATACGCATCCATGAGAGATGGGCTCTTCACCTGACATTGAATATCCCGATCTTGAATTCCCAGGCTTCAGAATAAACTGTGAAGACTAAATTCTCATAGTTTATAAGTTTATCTGGCGTCATTTTGTGGCATCCCAGTTGAACTTAGACATGAGCTGAGATCTGAATAAGAAATGAGCCTTGAGAGTTAAGCAGTAAGAGCACATCAAGCAAAAGACTCAGAGAATAGTAAAAGTGAACACAGGAAAGGGGCAGGTGACCTGGACTTGTGGATAAGAATACAGGACTGGAAACAACATGAAGTGGCTACAGTCAGATCACGCAAGATGATGCAGACCTGCATGGGGCTGGGCAAAGAGCCTAGGTTCTAAGTGCAAGGTTTTAGTTCAGAGAAAGGTCCACTTTGGGAAGCCTTTGGAAAAGCCATGGCTGCCAGAAATAGGCAACTACAAGATTTAGGAAGTTTATGTGGGTTGATTTCTGGACCAGCTGTTTGAGAATAGGAGCAGATAGTAAAGAGAAAGTAGCCAGTACAGAAACAGTATCCAATTGCGGAGGACTAGGCAGCAGATACGATTGATTCAGTGAACGTGTCAGTTGATGGTGTGAAGCAGGCACATAGTCCTCATGATGACTGAGTTGGATTATTGTGGTTCCTAGAAACCTGAGTACCTGGAACTCAGTTATGCCCCCAGCATCCCATAGTGTAAACTTGGAACAGCAAACCAACTCCAGAACTCGCATATGCAGTTCTAGTTCCTCACCAGTGGTGGGCAAATCCTCACCAGATGATCCGCAGTCAGCAGGCATGCTGGAGGCCAGGGTAGCAATATAGTGCTAGGTCACACTAGGAATGACAACACATGCAGGAAGAATCCTGCTTTTGATGGTTGAGGATCAAATTCAGAACTCTGTCCCTTTAGGCCTGGGTGCTGTTCAAACTAAGTCTTTAACATTTTCTGTAAATTTAAAGCCAGCCCTGGTGAAGAACACGCATGGAAATTCACTATAGATAGGACTTGATTGTGCATTCCACAGACAGGTGTGTTCCAGGTTAAGTAAAATATTAACTGAAGTTATTATGCCAGAAACATCTCAGAAAATTAGAACATGTCCATGATTTGACAGCAATACCATGTATAATTACATTGTCTTTCATTTTTGTTGTAAGTAAAACACCTCTATGCAGCCCCAAAGCCCATATGCTTCATTATAGACCACCCTGCCTCCTATGTAAATGAGTGTTTAACTTTTTATTAATTGTAGTAAAACTGGGCCACAATTATGAGTCAAAATGAAGCATATTTCAAAGAAATGTCAGTAACACTTCATGAAAAAATGTATAGAGCTGCTGATTTGAAATCATATAGGTACATTGTTGACTGGCCAATATATGCAGTTTTTCCTATAGCAAGGTAAACTCTAAGAGCATGGTTACTTTTATTAGAAGTATTTGTCTCTTGGTGTCTTTCTGTACTTTGTGCATTGTGCGCAGGCATGATCTCCTTCTCCTTCTGTTGTTCCCCTGTTTGTGCGTAAGCAGAGGAGCTGAAGGGCCTCTATGGACATATGTTCTGCCTTGTATGCATCATCTGGACTGCAATAGCTTCCCCACCAATGTGTCTTCTTTACTCGTGGAGCTCACACAATCATATTTGAACTTCCTTGGCTTTTCCTGCAGAACAAGGGCAATAACAAATAACCTAAATAACTTCTTGGACCATAGATATCCAGACAATTGTGCAGAAGAGGAAAGAGAGATTAAGGTGGGTGCTACAGACCACCCAACTGCTGTCTGTTATGCACAGTAAAGCCAGAACCTAAATCATCTCCTATTACTATCAGTTTCTCCAAAATGGAGTTTCCCATGAGAACAAGAGTCAAGCCAGTGTGTGTTCAGGTATAGGGACATCTGTATGTTGGTTCTTGTTGGCCCAAGCATTTCCAAACAACCAGCGAGTGGGATGGAATGACCTCTACAGATGTTCTGTTGTATGTGGCTCAGTGTATGAGGAACTGAGAAAAGACTGCTAAAACAAAACACCACGGCTTGACACTGAGTAAGCACCACCTGGAGGAAACAGAGCCTCACCTGTGGCAGCATTTTACCCAGCTCCTGAATAAGTATGCCACTTTCCGCTTTACCTCT
Organism: Mus minutoides; assembly: GCA_902729485.2. NCBI lineage: Eukaryota > Metazoa > Chordata > Mammalia > Rodentia > Muridae > Mus > Mus minutoides. The sequence continues at coordinate 98,399 of LR750234.1, read as the reverse complement.
TCTGGTCAAGTATGTCTGTCCCATCCCTTCCTTCTGCTCACAATCTGAGCCTTGACTCAGGACAGCAAGCAGGATGGAGTAAAAGAGAGACGATGCAAAGATGACCTTTCTGCCTTTCCCAGGTGCGTTTTCAGATGTGGAAATAGCCATGAGCATTGCAGCTCATTTCAGTGGTGCATATACATGTTCGTGTGTGTGTGTGTGTGTGTGTGTGTGTGTGTGTGTGTGTGTGTGTGTGCGTGTGTTGAAAGGAAGGAGATCTGATCTTAATGATGGCTTAACCAGAGATATGGCTTTTCCTCAACCACTGATGAGGTTTCCTCAATGGAATAGTAGCAATCTCTTCTACCATGAAAGAATCCAGTCACAGAAAACTCTCTGGTGAGACTAGAAAGCCTGAACAAACATAAAACAGACACCGGCTTAATGTAGGTGTTGGAACTGTACAGGGAACAAGAAAACATGCAAAGTTTGGTGAAAGCAGTATTGTCTCTTGAGAGGAAGAAGCAAAGGAATTAACAGACCCAAAATTGGGGGCCACAAACTAATATTCCAGCTTCCAGGAAGGCTAAGGCAGGGCAGGGGTCATCAACTAAACATGCAATTTGGGGCCAACTGGGATAATATAGCAAAACCCCCTTCTTGAAGGGAAAAAAAGAACTCAGCCAAAATGGGCTGTGAAGCTATCACATTCCTAGTGAAGAGGGAGGGTCCCAAATAATCCTCAGTTTTATATTGTTTATTTACAGATAAATTATATTTACATCACTAAGCACAATATTTTACCTGAAATGTTCAGTCATGATATTACACCCATCAGTCACCATACCTGTTGAATTACTCCTCAATGATCTTCTGTTTATGGTGATATTGGGGAGCAGAGTAACAAACATGGCTAAAATGATGATATGAAGGTGGGCAAGGCAAGAAGGAGAGGACTGGGAAACCCCAAGAACTAACTACATTCTGCAGTGAGGCTTAGAGAACAAAAAACTTACATAGGCCGGGGCTCTCTGTGCCTTGTGTGCTTGCTAAATAGGAGAGTAGTTGCAGACTTATCCCCATGTGGTATTTTTCATAAGCAGATTCAGGGTGTTGATGGGTTGAGTCAGTGAGTGAGTCACACCGCACTCCACCCAGAAATAAAGCCACAATGGAGTGTTTCAGAAGACAGGTGTGAGTCATGCCTGGAGCATGGATCCATGTGTGACATCACCGCCACAGCCTGTTATGGGGCCACAGAGTGGTTGAAAAAGTAGCAGTTGCATCGGCATTCAATTGAGTTCTATTACATTAATCATAGCGAGGTCAACATCTGCCGCTTGCTTTTTGGCTTACCAGTAATCTTGAAAATGAATGTGGAAGGCTCTGGTAATAAAGCTTGGATTGTAGAGAGCTTGGTTCTGATTAAATTTTGTTTAGCATGTGTTTGTAGACACCAGTGTCTTATGGGGGTTCTCAGACTTAGCAATTACAGTTAAGAGTTATGACAGCAAATATCCTTTAAAAAAGCATCTTATTATTAGTCATAATCTATTCATACATATGTATAAGCAGTGTGTGCTTATATATACAAAACTGTTCACTGCAATATATTTCTTGAAATAATAAATATCCAATAATGAATGGCCAATTATTGGGTATTATTTAATTAGATTATACTCTACCTGTATGGTAAGATGTGTGGAACTCTGAATATATGAAAGAAAGTAAAGAGTGAATAAAAATGAATGAAAGAAAACAGTATTACAAATGACTATATATAGCTGGATATCTTTGTGGTTTAAATATGAATGGCCCTCATAGGTTTCTATATTTGAAATCAGTTCCCAAGTTGGTGAAACTATTTGGGAAAGATTAGAAGGTGTGGCCTTGTTGGAGGAAGAAAATGTACTCTCTCTCTCTCTCTCTCTCTCTCTCTCTTCCTCTCTCTCTCTCTCTCTCTCTCTCTCTCTCTCTGTGTGTGTGTGTGTGTGTGTGTGTGTGTGTGTGTCTCATGGTTGTGGATCAAGATATGAACTCTCATACTTTCCTTTGTTCCACTATCATGGACTCTGTCACTCTAAAATATTAAATCAAACCAAATACTTACATTTGTAAGTTTCCTTGTTCATAATATTTTATCACAGTAATAGAAAACTATGACAGACACTTTGTGTGAAAAGGACACATGGACTGGCAAGCTGGCTCAGTGAGTAAAGGTACATGCTACCAAGCCTGATGACCTGAGTTTAATACACAAGGCCCACAAGGTGAAAGGATACAACAGATTTCTGCATGTTGTTCTCTGACCTCCACACCCAAGCTGTGGCATGAATGTGTCCAACACATCAAATAAATAAAAGTTAAAAAAAAACTTTTAAATAATTTTAATAAATATATGATTGTATTTATATTAATTTTTACACTGAAGTTTTGAAAATTGGGCATAGTATTTTGAAAATCAAGGGCTTGTGGCAATGTAGTCAAAAAGTACCCCCTGGGCTCACGTCTCTAGCTGCATATATAGAAGAGGATGGCCTAGTTGGCCATCAGTGGGAAGAGAGGCCCCTTGGTTATGCAGACTTTATATGCCCCAATACAGGGGAACGCAGGGGCCAAGGGGTGGGAGTGGGTGGGTAGGGGAGCAGGGCCGGGAGGGGGGAGGATATAGGGAACTAGCTGGATAANACTCAGAAGAATGTTTTGGTTGTTTATTTTGTAGTAGGTGGTGTGCTGAGAATTAGTAAGAGAACAATGTGGTAAAAGAGAAAATCAGCTCACAATGGCAAAGCAGTGCCCAACATGCTATAGTAAAAGCAAAGAGGAAAATGCATTTAAGCACGTAAAGAGGAGAAGAGGCCCTAGAATACACACACACACACACACAACAGCAAGAATCCATGGAAGAAATCACTATGTAGGGAAAGGCAAGTGGGCTGCTGTCCCTGTTTGGAAAGACCCAGATGTCAAATTGACTGTTGCACTCTACAACTTTATTTTGGAATCAAATAAGCATTAAAGCTTAATACACACCATTCTCAAAGTTAGGCATCTTATTCTCCCAGCCTTTCCCCCGTGGACTTTCGGATCTGCAATGTGTTTGCCTTTTTTTCCTTCAGTTCTAGATAACTGTTTGCTCATTCTATCCTTAGGCCAAATACTGAGAAGCTATGGTGTGTGTGTGTATGTGTGTGTTACGCATATAAGTACATGTGTATGTGTGGGTTCACACTCTGATACTTACACATGGTGAGGCTAGAGAAGAACACTGTGTTTTCTCTTTCATTGTCTACATTAATCTTTTGAGACAGGGCCCCTCACTAAACCTGAAGCTGTGTACTGGCTAGACTGGCTGGATAACAACCCCCACTATGCTTCTATCTCCCATGCTCTATCTCTTGTGCTGGGTTATAGGCATACGTGGCCACACCCGGATTTTTACATGATTGCTGGTGATCAGAACTCAAATCTTATTGATTGCAAAGCAAGCACTCACCCTTGAGCTCTCTCTAACCCCTAGAAGCCACTGTGGATGATAGAACAGATGTTTCTTCCATCTCTCCTAGGGAGATCATTTTTCCATCTTTGGTCTAGAAAACTAAAGTATTATATTGTACTACAAGAGGTAACAGGTATTAATTTAAGGACTTTATTTTTGAGTTAACTTGTTTATAGGTATAATTTTTAGTTCTACTAAAACTTGTCTGTGTGCCATATCTAAAGTATCTGCCAGTGATACTGACTCTGCTTAATAGAGCCCTACATCTACAATGTGACACCCACACCTGAGGGCCAGAAAATACTTCAGCAGAGATGGTAGAAACAGACATCTGCTGTGAGATAGTATCTTCTATATATGACAGAGAATCTTGACAGTGTGGCCTCCTAAAGAAGACCTGTGCAATTACAATACCAGCTAATATGTCAATACTACTGTGGACATTTTCAGAAGGTGTTACCCCTCCATGAACTACAGGCAATTAATGACTACTGAGAAATAGCTAACTCATAAATATGCATTTGGACTAGTTATGTATTTCTGTAAATGGTCTCCATCTGCTGCAGGAATATTTGTGATGAGAGGTAAAAGCTCAATTTACCTGTAGGTTGGGGGAGAAGAGAGAACTTATCACTGTCCATTTCTCAAACCATTATAATTACTAACTGCATTCTAACAATATACTCACACATAATCTGCTTATGCTCACAAATAGTATGAATTTCTTTCTAATGAAAGATATCAAAGAGGTTCAAAATAGAGAGAGGCCATGCTCATGGGTAAGATGATTCAGTATGGTGATGATGCCGTATCTTCCCAGTGTGTTCTGTGGAGTCAGTGCAACTTAATCAAAATCCCAGAAAAAAAATATTTTGTAAACATTAATAAAATAAATTCTAAAGTTTACATAGAGAGGCAGAATACTTGGAATAACTACCACAATAATAAAAGAGAATGAACTTTGAGGAATGATTGTAGTCAACCTCAAGACTGTGAGGTTTTTCAAAAAATACTAGACAAATCATCAGTAGAATGAAAGATAAAATTCAGAAATCAACCCAGATAAATAGAGTGAACTGATTGCCAACAAAGGAGCAAAGAATGTAGAGTGTCATCTTTTCAGCAGATGGTACTAAAACTACCAGATATTTACATGCGAAAAATGTAGAGATAGTTCTTATGTCATAAAAATGAACTCCAGTTGGATACAAATCCAAATATAAACTACAAATGTGTAAAACTCTAACACATGAGAAAAACTAAGTGGCCTTGCATGTGTTGATGAAAATTAAAAACTTCTGTTCTGTCAAAGTGTGAAGAGAATTAAAAGACATTCCACACACTTTCAGAAATATGAAATTTTTATCCAAATTATACAAAGAAATCTTAAAGCTAACTTCAAATGAAAAAATTATAAAAACAGGTTGAAGGATATGAACAGATTCTCATCAGAGACAGGGTACAAGTTACAAATAACATGTGGAAAAATACTCAATATATGCCATCAGGGAAATTAAAAGAGTCCATACAACTATTAGGGTGGTTAAAATCCAGACACTGACAATTCAAGTGCTATCAAGGACAGGGTCTGACAAAAGCACCCATTCATTACTGGTAGAAATGCAAAATCGTACAGAGACTTTGAAAATTTTTTATAAAACTAAAAATAATCTTAGCATATGATATATGTTCCTGTTACTTTTCCAAATGAGTTGACATTTTTGTCCATGACAACTTTTTTCATAATAGCCAAAACGTGGAAGCAAAATGATGCCCTTCAATAGGTGAATGGATACAGTAGAATAGTATTTAGTGACAAGAATAAATGAGCCATCAATCAGGTCACCAAATGAGAGCAGACAGCCTTAAATGTATTTTGGTAAGTGGAAAATAATATCTAGAAAGGTTACATACTTTGATTTCAACTGAATAGAATTATTGAAAATGTTAAAATGATCCTTGAGTATTAGAGGCTGATGGGGGGTGGTGAAGCTGAGCAGAGAGAAGGGGAGGAATTTTAGGGCAGTGAACTATTTGGTACAGGGCTGTTATCACCAAAGAAACTGCACAAGCAAGCCACAAGTACATGCCATAATGCATTTGTCTATATGCAGAAATGAGCACAAAGAGTGAACCTAGTATCAATTAAGGATTTTAGCTAACAATAACATATCAATATTGGCTCATCAGCCTAACATATATACCACATGAACATAAGGTTTTAGCAGTATAAATTGAAGTGGGCTATATTGGAAATGACTTTCTGCAAAATTTTTTTATAAAACATCTCTAAACATCAATCTATTAAACCTATATATGTATATGCTCTCCATCCCCATACTTCCCAGAATTAAGTAATTGGTATTCTAAATTCAGGTCAGGTCAGCTTTATTTAGCTTCCACATATGAAAAAGAACATATGGTTCATGTCTTTCTCTTCCTTGCTTATTTTACTAACATAGTATTTTCCTATTCTATCCATTTGCTAAAAATAACAGGATTTCTTGAATGTTGGCAAAGATATGAAGAAAAGGGGACTCTCATACATGGAATAGAATGAAGGCTCCACAATCAAACTACAAATAGATATGCCATATGATCCCAAAATCCCACTTCTAGGTTTAAATCTTTTTTTTTTGGGGGGGGGGGGCTTTCGAGACAGGGTTTTTCTGTATAGCCCTGGCTGTCCTGGAACTCACTTTGTAGACTAGACTGGCCTCGAACTCAGAAATCCGCCTGCCTCTGCCTCCCGAGTGCTTATATAAATTATATTACATATAAATATTATCCAACCAACAGAAAGTAAATTCACATAATGAAGAAATGCCCTATTTATGAGAATACCATTTATGATAGCTAAGATAAATAGAATCAGCTTAGGTACTAATCAATGTCCAAGTAGATACAGAAGATGTGGTACACCGCAGCTAGTGAGATGTTCAGAAAGTAAAGAAAATGTGAATTGTATACTTAATGTAATGTTATTCAGTCATAAAGTCTATTTTTTTAAATCACTAGGAATCTTCTAAGTTATTGGCATCTTTAGGATCTGAGAGGACTGTACGAGGGGGGTAAAAGAAGAAAATTTGATATACTTTAAAAAGTAGACAGGACCAAAGTGCAGAGGGTTATGTTATCCAGCGGAAGGAGTTCTGATTTTATTCTTTATATCATGGGAATTCTTCTAAGACAATCTGGATTCAAAATTTCTCTTCAGGTTAACTTGAAGAGTGAATAATTCCTATAGTGGAAGACAAGAGACATCTACAAGGTCATTGGTTGCTGCACATGCATCAAGGTACAGCCTATATCCTTGTGGCTTGCAGCATTTCTGATAGATATTTGTTGTATAATTCTGCTTCCAACCTTAGCTACTTTCACCTGAGAAAATCTGAGTTCCTTTTGTCCTTGTTAAGTATGAGATGCCTATTAAACGTCCAGGTGGAGTGTCACTCTTACTGATCTCAGGAAGGATGCTTCTAACATAAACAATGGCAATGGGGTAGTTTGCATAGGGAGAAATTATAAACTGGGTTTTCAAGATGTTAGATTTGAGATGCTTAAGAGAGCTGAAAGGAGTTGTTGAATATGCAGGTAGAGATCTCAGTCTGGAACTGACAAGAGAAAGTTAGGTCTGATGATAGCGTGTGGAAATGTATGTTATTTCAGACACAGTTGTGCACTATTGGGATGCCAGAACACCTACATGTGCTTCTCAGGGGAGACAAGGCACAGTCTAAGGGTTCCCAGCCTGTGTTTATTCAAGTGAGAAACTGCAGAGGCTGGACTCAAACTCCTGTGTACCCAGATGCCACCAGGAGTTGGGAATGGGAGTCCATGAGCCCTCAAATGAGCCCAGGACAGGGGAAATCCAGCTTAGTTCTGAGTGAGTGCCAGGAGTATAGAGAGGCTTCTAAGAGAGACCTAGGCACAGCTCTGTATGACAAAGACATCCCCCCCGCCCTGACTGTAGTTTTTTGTTGAAGGAGATAGTCTTTGCTTATCCAAACTATTTTATTCATGGCAGATGGGGATGCGTAGGTTTTAGGGTGAACCAGAGATTAAATACCTTTTAGCAGAATGGATGCCCAGGAAGGGAAGTTCATTGGCTAAACACTAAGGGCCTATCTAGATACCTCATTAGCATGGAGAACTCTGGGTTCTATGCGATCTGACCAGATGTCCTGGTCCTCTTAGTAGGGTGTTGTGGTCAAATGCTGCAGTACAGGAACCTGGTGGGGAGCTAGTTCAAACTCCTGCTGTTCTTAATTATGAGATTTACCAGGGTTCTCTACTTGCTACAACCTTCCCAGTTCTGTCTGTTCTTCACAGTTGAAACTATGAGACTGAAAAGCATTGCTTCTTGAATCTCATATACTAACTATATCCCTACTTCTTGACATACTTGTAGTCATGAAGAGGAATAAGCATGCTCTCCATGCCAACTCTTTTCTTACCCTAGCCTACATTACTCAGATCCTCTCTTATGTAAATTCTTCCATTGGACATTACCCCCAAAGTAATTGGATGGCTGAAGATGGAAGAGACATGACATTACTTCCTCCCCTCAATTTTCCTCCTGTGCTCTCCCTCTCTCTCTCCCTCCCCCTCTCCCCATCCCTCTCCCCCTCCCCTCTCCCCCTCTCTCACACACACAGTCTTAGAGCTCTTAGATAAGTCAAAAGTGGCAGAAAGGGCCTGTAGTTCATGTAGTTAATATTCCTTTGTGCCTGATCGACACTCATATGAAGCTTCCAATTCTTTCTACCCATGTGACATAGTCCAAGTAGTTGTGGGTTTTGGAAGGATAGAACAAGCTGCCAAAATCCAGAAATATACTTTTCCTGAAACATCTGACTCCTGGCATGGGTCACTTTTCCATTATATAGTTGGTCCTACATCCATCCACCTAAAAATAAATTAATTTAACTGTAACTCTTTACTAGTGGAATTTCATATTTTGAGATGCTCTCATCATCCTTGAAATATTTTCTCCATTTTGTTTCCTGAGGGAGAAGAAATTTTCAAAATAAAATTTCTCTAGGAATGAAATACTCAGTAGAGAGATAAAATCTAATTTTGTAAAAACACTCATGATTTTATGAAAATATTGACCTGGGAAGTTAGCTGGGATTTATGAAGAGGTGTTTCTGTTCTATTTCTTGCTCTAGTACAGTTCCTTTTAAAACCAAGTTTTGAAATTACTTTTAAACTAAGCATAACATTAATAAAAAGTATCAATTTGCTCAGTTATTACATGTGCACATTAGTGGGTTTTAACCAAGTAAAAGCTATGTATCACATACTTTTAAAAACATTTATTTTATTTCCAGGGTACTAGAAATAAAATGTTTCAGAAAATAAAAGGAATTATATTATTTAATCTCTTGAAATGAACACTGAAACAATTTGGCCTCTGGGTACATTCATATTCTCAAAAATCAAACATTGCTAGGAGCTATTCTCTTTAGTTTATTAATAAGATGATATGAGTATGTAGCTGGGTGAGCAAACGGTGGCACACAACTTTAATCCCAGCTCTCAGGAGGTAGGCACAGATGGATCTCTGAGCTTGAGGCTAGTCTGGTCTACAAAACTAGTTCCAGGACAGCCAGAGCTACACAGAGAATCTCTGTTTCAAAAAAAAAAAGTTGCTAGGTGTATGATGGATATGTAAAATACAAATGTGTATTTTATGTAGATATATCATAAATATGAAAAAGTTATCCAATGTAAGACTATAAAAACATATATTCCATTATTTAAATAATGGCACCTTGGAATGTGCACATTGTGAGAGACTGAGAGTAAAGGAAGTGTATAAAATCCTAGAATAATTATGATGGTTTGGACTTCAAAGACTCCCTTGCATCTCAAGGACTGATAGTAGTGACCAAGAAACTATACTTTGAAAAGTGTTCTTTGTAATCTCATTTCCCACGGTGACATGAAGTGACATTGGTTGAGGTGATCTTTAATGTTCTTTCTCTGATTCTCTATGATCTCTGACTTCAGTGTCTGTCCCCTTAGGCTTACAGACGCGTTTCCATGTTGATTGACGCCTCTGCTCTTTGTAGGTTGTGCTTCCTTTAGGAATGAGCCCCCGAAGTGTCCTGGTTTGAGAAGGAGCCATGGATGCCTGGTGTGACAGAGCTCTGGCCACTATGAGACCTCATCTTCAGGAGGGAGCCTTCACTATTTATCCATTTCATAACGTATTTCATGATAGAGTTAATCTTACAAAGCAATCCTCCAAGTACCTGGACCTAATTTTTAAAAAGAGAGAGAGAGAGAGAGAGAGAGAGAGAGAGAGAGAGAGATCAGCTTTCATCATAATTAAGAATTTTTGTATATCTGAAGGAACAAAAAGTTAAACAACAGTTTAATGGACAGAACCATATATTCAAACCATATATCCATATATGAAAAAGTTATACAGATCTAGTGCTCAAAATATAGAGAGAACTCTTAAGCTCAGTCTTTAAAACTGAGCAACACAGCTGAAAAAAATAGAAAAGATTTTGATAGTTCTCAAAAAGAAATGCAAATTACAGTGACATAACAAGACTTATAATGTCATTAGTCATTAAGGAACTTTGTATAACAACCACTGCATGATTGTTAGTCATGATGCACTCATTAGGGTGCAATGGTAGTTTTAGAAAAATACATAATTTTAGAAAAAAGATAATAATCTGGGAATTCTCAAATATTTCTATTACATTTGTAAAATGCTAATGTTGTAAAAAACACTTTTCATTTGCCCCCAAAATTAAACATAGTTATAGGATTTAACTCCACTCCACACACAACAGAAATGAAGACTTACATTTACATAAAAAACTATATCCAAATGCTCATAGTAGCATTAATTCAAAATAGTCCCCAAAATGGATGCAACTTTAGTATCTCATTTTTGAAAATTAATTTATTTTTCACTTATTCACTTTATAACCTGCTCCCTACCCCACTCCTGGTCACCCCATCCCAAAATCCTTCCCCAATTACCCTGTCCCCTTTTCCTCTGAGCAGGTAAGGGCCCTCCTGGATATCTGCATCACCCTGGCACTTCAAGTCTCTGCAAATCTAGGCACATTCTCTCTGACTGAGACCAACCAAGACAGCCTAGCTAGAAGAACAAATCTCGCGTACAGGCAACAGCTTTAGGAAAAGCCCTCACTCCAGCTGTTCAGGACCCACATGAGTGCCAAGCAGCACATCTGCTACATATGATCAGGAAGGCCTAGGCTCAATCCATGTATGTTCTTTGGTTGGCAATTCAGTCTTTGAGAACCCCAAGTTTCCAAGTTAGTTGATTCTGTTGGTCTGTGTAGTTCCTATCCCCTTAGGGGCTGCAATCCTTCCTCCTATTGTTCCATAAGAGTACCCAAGCTCCATTCACTGTGTCTGCAAACATTGTGGATGTCTGCTTCTGTCTGAGTCAGTTGGTGGGTGGAGCCTCTCAGAGAACAACATGCTCCTGTCTACAAGACTAACAGAATATAATTAATACTGTCACGGATTGGTGCTTGGATATGGGATGAATCTCAAGTTGGGCCAGTTATCGGTTGGTCATTCCTTTAGTTTCTGTTCCAACCCCAATCTAGCAATTTTTGGAGACAGGATAGATTTGGAATTGAAAGTTTTGTGGGTGAGTTGGTGCCCCTATTTCTCCACTGGCAGTTCCTGCCTGCAGAAGAGTCAACCGCCCCAGGTTCCATATCTGCAGTTCTGTGAGTCACTGCTAAGGACACTCACATTGATTCTTGGGCACCTCCACTATCTCAGGTCTCAGTCTCTTCCTGGAGATGCTCCCTAGCTCCCCCTGCCCCATCAGTTGCAGATTTCCATTCTTTCTCATAGCCATCCAGCAATCCCCCTGCTCCTCTGCAATCTGGCCCTGAAACCCCCAATCCCTTCCCCATCCCCTCTCCCACCCACTTCCCTCCTTCCATTTGCCTTCCACCACCATTCCATCCTCCCTTCCAAGTGAGGTTCAAGCATTCTTACTTGTGCCCTTTTTCTTGTCCAGCTTCTTTGTGCCTGTGGATAGAGCATGGACATTTTATGGCTAATAACTACTTATAAGTAAATACATTCCATACATTTTGGGACTGGGTTACCTCACTCGGGATGATATTTTGAAGATTAATCCATTTGCCTGCAAAATTCATGATGTCTTTGTTTTTCATAGCTGAATAGTATTCCACTGTGTAGATATACCAGATTTTCTTTATCTATTCTTCAGTTGAGGGACATCTAGGCTGTTTCCAGTTTCTGGCTATTATAAATAAAGCTGATATGAACATAGTTGAGCAAGTGTCTTTGTGGATGGTAGAGCATCTTTGGGTATATACCCAGGAGTAGTAGGGCTGAGTGATTGTACAAGTTTGCCCTCCCACCAGCAGTAGAGAAATGTTCCCTTTGCTCCACATCCTTGCCAGCATCCTTGAGTTTTTTATCTTAGCCATTCTGACTGGTATAAGATGGAATCTCAAGTTGTTTTGATTTGCATTTCCCTTGATGACTAAGGACTTTGAACACTTCTTTAAGTGCTTCTCAACCGTTCAAGATTCCTCTGATAAGAATTCTCTGTTTAGCTCTGTGCTCCATTTTTTAATTCAGTTATTTGATTTGTTGGTGGTGTTTAATGTCTTGAGTTCTTTATACATTTTGGATATTAGCTCTCTGTCAGATATAGGTTTGGTGAAGATCTTTTCCCAATCTGTTGGCCATTTTGTCTTATTGACAGTGTCCTTTGCCTTACAGAAGCTTTGCAGTTTCATGAAGTCCCATTTGTCAATTGTTGATCTTAGAGTCTTAATCATTGGTGTTCTGTTCAGGAAATTGTCTCCTGTACCAATATGTTCAGGGGTATTTCTCACTTTCTTTTCTATGAGATTTAGTATATCTTAACTGAATACATAAATAAACTGTTTTATTCATATAGGTAACTCCACTCCACATACAACAGAAATATATATATATATATATATATATATATATATATATATATATATATATATATATATATGACTACATCCCCATTTTATTTAATGTGCATCGTAACATAGCCCCTAAGTTGGTGCAACTTCAATATCTCTTAAGTGGAAACATAACTGTTTTAGCCATACAGTAAACACAGCCATTCCATTGTTTCATTCTGTAACACTGATATACCTTGCAGATGTTGTCCTAACCATGACAAAAGCCTTTTCATGTTGGGCCATCTCAACAGCCTGATAAGATTTATTTTCTGTGTGTGTGTGTGTGTGTGTGTGTGTGTGTGTGTACATGCATTTATATACACCGATCCACTTACATTCCATAACCCAGAAGGCAGAAAAAGCATCAGGTTCCATGAAACTAGAGTTACTGGTGTTTGTGAACTGCCATGCAGATGCGGGAAACAAAATTAAGGTCATTTTCAAGAGCAGCCCATGGTCTTCACTGCCAAACAGTCTCTCCAGCCTCTGCTATCCTAACTGAGAAAATAAACAGGCTAGATAAGGTAACAACGTGTACCTGTAATCGCAGAGCAGGGACGCTGAGACAGGAGCACCATCCGATCTAAGGATGAAGGATTACTTAGTTCTAGGATAGATGGGATGTACACTGAGAAACTGTTAGAAAGAAAGCAAGAAAGAGGACGAAAGGAAAGAAGGGAGGATGGAGGGAAGACGTAAGGAATGGAGAGAGAAAGAGAAATCAGAAAAGCAAACCGAAAAGGCTACATACTGCATGGTTTTATTCGTATGAAATGCCTTGACAAGACAAATACAGACAGACAGAAAGTAAGTTGCTGGTTTCCAGAGGAAGGTGAGAGAGGAGAGAGACAAATAACTCTCTAACTGACATGAAGGACACTCGTGATGAGATCAAAAGAGTTCTGGAATCACATAGTAGGGTGATAGTACAACAGAGTGAAATTGCTAAGAACCCTTTAGAATAATAAATGTGAGAAGATATGAATTGAATGCCCCTGAAACATTCCAAAAACGAAGGGAACTACATCCCACATAAAACATTACTGAGGGTAGCAGAGTGTGTTTATGTAAAAAAATAAACAAATGAGATTTCTGTTGAGAAGGTGAATTCTTATTTCCAGTCTGAGTCAGCCTCCCAGAGGAGCAGAGCAGGGCTTTCCTGGGTCACTGCTCTCTCTGGGCCATGGATCCCATACTCAGAGTTTGGAAATGCAATCATTCGAGCTGAGTGAACACGATTCTGTTGGAGCATATGAAAATCCTCAGAAAGTGCAGCCGGGCAGCTGGAGACATGCTTGGGATCAGAGAGAATTGTTGTTTGTTGGTTTATTCTTTTAAAGATTTAGGTAAAGTGAAAGAGATAAAAAAAAAAATCTAAGCCGGGTATGGTGGCGCACACCTTTAATCCCAGCACTCAGGAGGCAGAGGCAGGCGGATTTCTGAGTTCGAGGCCAGCCTGGTCTACAAAGTGAGTTCCAGGACAGCCAGGGCTATACAGAGAAACCCTGTCTTGAAAAAAAAATTCTAGCCAGAGCTCATGAAACTCTTAAACTCTTACACCATGGATGAATATCTAGTATGCCCTTTCTTTGGTAATCTGTAGGATATTAAGGTAGGCAACCCAATTAAAACAGAGTTTATCTGCACTTCATCCCAGGACTGGGGAAAACACAAAAAAAGGGATTGTACTTTCATGGTAAAGTGGAGTGTGCTGCTGTGTTTTTATGACCCTATGGTAAGCTTGTTTTTAAAAAGCACACTGAAATAGCCTAAGTCCTGGGAAGAAATGTCTACTGAGACTTTGCTTTCATTCGTTCTCAGATCCACTGCTGAAAGAAACCCAAATAGGTAGGCAGGCAGGCAGTGAGGAACTCAGGCTTCAGTGGTGGCCCAGAAATAGCTAATGCACAAGACAGGCCTCGGTGGTGACCCAGAAGTAAATGAGACAACTCTGTCATAATACAGATGAGTTGCCAGCAAAGACCGTCAAGGTGACTCTACACAGCCAGCCTGCTGTGTCTGGAGCAGTAGGTTTAGCTGTCTACTTCTTTGGAGCAATGGACATAGAACTAACTAATTGCGGCATAAAGTTTTCAGGATTTCCAACTCATGGCTCAGATGGTCCCATGCAAGGGGAGAAAAAAGGATGAGAAACTTCCCAATTAGCTTGATAAGCATAAGTGGAATGCTCTGTGCTACATTAATTCTGAGAGATGAACAGTGTTGTGTACGTTATATGGGCTGGCTGCACTAGAGTTCCAAATGCATGCTAAGGGATCAAGGCTCACAGGCAAACAAGTAGTACTAAGATATTTAAATAAAATCATTGTATCTTGTAATCTATATAAAACTATATAATCTAAAGAGTTACATATTTGACCCCACTCTCACAGGGAGAAATCGAAAGTCCTCTCTCTCTCTCTCTCTCTCTTTCTCTCTCTCTCTCTCTCTCTCTCTCTCCCTCCCTCCCTCCCTCCATCTCTTTCTTTTTTTTTTTTTTTTTTTTTTTNGGTGTTCCCCTATATTGGGGCATATAAAGATTGCAATACCAAGGAGCCTCTCCTCCCAATGATGGCCGACTAGGCCATCTTCTGCTACATATGGAGCTAGAGACACAAGTTCTGGGGGTTCTGGTTAGTTCATATTGTTGTTCCTTTTCTAGGGTTGCAGACCCCTTCAGCTCCTGGGGTTCTATCTCTAGCTTCTCCATTGTGGGCCCTGTGTTCCATCATATAGATGACTGTGAGTATCCACTTCTGTACGAGACAGCTATATCAGGGTCCCTTCAGTGAACACCTGCTGTCCTATTCATTAGTGTCTGAGTTTAGTGACTGATTATGGGATGGATCCCCCGGTGGGGTAGTCTCTCTATGGTCCATCCTTTCCTTTTAGCTGTAAACTTTGTCTCTGTAACTCCTTTCATGGGTATTTTGTTTTCTATTCAAAGGAGGAATGAGGTCTTCCTTCTTGATTTTCTTGTGTTTTGCAAATTGTATCTTGAGTATTCTAAGTTTCTGGGCTAATATCCATTTATCAGTGAGCGCAGTTCCAATGACTTCTTTTGTGATTGGGTTACCTCACTAAGGATTATATCCTCCAGATACATCCATTTGCCCAAGAAAAGTATACACCGTTTTGATTAGCTGTCACCCAGTCTATCACCGAGGAAGGTGAAGTGTCAGTCTGAAGGGCAGGAAGCAGCAGTGAATATCCACCCTTCATCTGGAGAGAGTTAAGGAGGCTACTGAAGAGAAGCTTCCAAAAAAAGAGAAATGCTCTCACCTAAGCCAGATAACTACCTTTAACTCTGTTAAAGAAACAGAGTCATATTTTTTTTAAATTTCTTGGGTAAGGTTATTCAGATATAATTATATTTTTTTGCTGTCAATTTCTATCAAAATTCTTATTTTCCTATAAATAAATTGAGATTTTTTCTTAATAGAAATTTAAGAGCTTTCAGGCTGTCTTGAAAGAAGATAATAGTGCATAGTTTCTCAAAATAATTTATAATCATAGTAAGAGCATGTCCCCTGATTTTCTTCTCATAACTCTGGAGACTTTTTTCTTCTTCACAATTGTACTAGAAAGATTCTGCATACCAGTGGCTCCCAACCTTCCTAACGCTGTAGCCCTTTAATACTCTTCCTCATGTTGTACTGACTACATCCATAACATTATTTTTGTTGATACTTTATAACTCTAAGTTTGCCACTGTTATGAATCATAATGTAAATATCTGATATGCAAGATGGTCTTAGGTGACCTCCTTGAAAGGATCATTCAAACCCCAAAGGGGTCATGACCCACAGGTTGAGAACAACTGCTGTATACCCTTCTTCTGTCCTCATGAGTTGAGAGCGGGCAAATATAATTCTTATTGTTCTATGCATGTTTGCAAACCCTGAGAACATCATCAAGAGACAGCATGTGTTGCTATACCATGTATCTCAAACACAGCTAGGGATTATCCCAACCTGCACAGAGGTAGAATTGTAGAATTGGGTGGATGAGTTCTAAACACAGAAGGCAAGAATAGTCTTGGGGAAGTGGCTGAGTCAGGGGAGTGATTGAGGAGGGAGAGAGCTAGGTTGCTACTTGCCTAGTTTCTGAGCTGTGGTATCCCTCAGGCTGGTGCACAATCCCTTGTCTGAAAACATGGAGACAGATATATTTCAAAACAATGAGTGTTTTAGTCTTGAGGAAAGTAACCCATTTCAAATGTGTTCTCTACACTGACATTGTGATATCATTAGGTTCAAAACCACAATGGAGAACCAGCAGCTCAGAACCAAGCACATCGACTTGACTGTGGTTTTACCTATGAACATCACATTCAATGAGAAAGAGATGAAAAAATGGGCTCTTATCAGTGCATATCAAGTTATTGCCTCCAAATAGACTCTGGAAAGCCTTTCATACAGATACATAGATAGATGATAGATAGACAGACAAACTGATTGACTGATAGAAAATAGATAGACAGATGATAGTGAATATATATATGAAGCATGTATGTGTGTGTGTTAAGAAGGAGAGAGGGGAAGGGAGAGAGAGAAAGAGAAAAGAAGAGATTGATGGAGGGAGAGAAAGGGAGAGAGGGAGAGAGAGAGAGAGAGAGAAAGAGAGAGAGAGAGAGAGAGAGCTTGTAGCTTCCAGTTCAGTTGTTCTGTTTAAGACTCCACCTCTTTTACTTGTTCAGAAAAAAATCCCATTGCTATTTATTGGTGGCAACTCCTCTACAGTGGGTCCTTCACCCTGTGCCACCTTTTGGCCTTTCACAAGAGATATTGAACAAATGACATCAGTACCAAACAGGAGGCCACCCCACAACAGTAGACCTTATAAGATGTGACCTTGACATTGAAATAGACATACCCTGTTAGGAATACGCCCAAAGAGTTTTGTAATTACTGGTGGCTTTTGGTGAATCCTTGAGAATATATGAATATCTGAGTGATTATTTTAAGTAATATTTTTCTTTATAATATGCATTTGCCTAAATTATACATATTACCTATCTAACACCCTAGGAAATCTGCTATAAACAATACTGATGTTCCCTAAAGAACAGAAATGGGTGGGTTATCTCAATCCTCTAGCCCTCTGCTTTCTCTTTCCTCCCCCTCTCTACTCCACTGAGCCCTCTTACCCACTTCCAAGTTAAGTAATACTAAAATATAAAGAGTAAGAAGACAGTTCATTTGTTAACATACATTGCAAATATTGTCAAAGTGAAGTAATTTCACCATTTTGGCTCTGAACCCAGGCATTTACTTTGAACTAGCAGAGCTATTTCCTTGGTTATCATTTCCATACAATGAAGGTAAGAGAGGACTACTACTCAGTTGAAAGACTAAGGGTTGTGTTATACCAGTGCATCCAACAGAAATATGTAAGCTACATTTATCATTTCAATGTAAAAATTAAAAAGAAGGTGATATTATTTTGAGAGTGTATTTTATGAGCCTATATATATAACATTAACATTACTAATTAATATATAAATAATAAAGAAAAATAATATATTTTAAATTCATCTATATTTTTATACAAAGTCTTCATTCAGAACACTGTTCGTAGATACATTTCAAGGTTTGTGACACACGTAGGTATTGGCTATTGTGTTGGATAGCACAGGAAATGTAGACCCTTAGAAAGCAGAGTGGGACCCAACTACTCAGTGATTTACTATCTTCTGGGTAAAGAGTGGTCCTTACTTCTGTGTCACTTTTTATTGACTCTGATATTTATTGTGTTTATTATAAAATTAATAAAGACCATCATCTGGTGAGGATAAGTTCCTTTTTGCCACACCAGTCATAGAAGTGTACTGATTCCATGTTGACAATGGCATTGTCCCTTAGCTACTTAAATCTAAAATTGAGGAAATAAGACAATCAGGAAAATATACCCCATCTTTCTGTAAAGAAATCTGCAGAATCTCAGATATTCTGTTGATGTTAAACCTAAAATTATGGTGTAGAGACTTAGACTCATGTAAGAAAAGTGCAGTGCATAAATACAGGTGATAGTGAGTAAATATTAAGATGCAGTTCAAGCTGGATTAGGAATCTAGATTTCTTTTCCATTGGAACTGAGAATTAAGAGTTTGTTTTTTGTTTTGTTTTGTTTTTTATAGTAATGTTTATTTTAAAAAAACAACTTAATATAGACTTTTCACTAACAGACAATAAGAATAATATCAGGATGTTCATACTAATAATAACGTTGCATATATACACTGACACCATTGATTTGTTTACTACTGAACAGTGGTCATGTGCTAACACTCTACTGTATCGAAGTTTAAAAACCTGAGACAAACAAACATAGCGGTTTTCCCAAGATCACATAGTTAGGAGACAATAAATCAGAATTCATGTCAGTGTTTAATCATAAAGTAAGTATATCATAAAGTCATTGTCATTTGACAAATATATAGGTGTGCATATCAAATACATATATATTTGTATATATGTATATGTGGGTATACATGTATATACACATACATATGTATATCTGTATATATACATATAATATATATGTATATATGTGTGTATATGTATATATATATATATATATATATATATATATATATATATATATATATATATAATAGGTGTACAATCTACATAGGCAGATAGATGTAGATATAGAACATCCATGGAACATGTGGTATCTTTCTGAGTCCAATTTATTTTGCATAGCAAAATGACCTCCAGAGCCAACCACATTCCTGGAGATATCGTTGTTACATTGTCCTTTACAGTTAAATTGTGTATATTTTAGTTCTTGCACAACCCATCCAAGTGTCAGTTTGATAAACCTATTACTGCAAAATAAAAACTTACATTGTAAATCATTGAACTTCAGAGTCTATTTTTCATTGAACTGTGTCTAGATGCAGAACCCTCGTTCATCTGGAGTTAATAGATTATGAAAACCATTGTTTGGCTTTGCAGGCTAAATCCTCTCTTTCATCCTATTTTCATACAACATTACCCATCTTGCATTCTCTCTCTCTCTCTCTCTCTCTCTCTCTCTCTCTCTACCCATCACCCCCACCACCATTATTCTTGAATAGGATAGAATGAAGCTGGGTTCTCAATGATAAGGGAATTAGAACTGAGTTCAGTCAGAGTCTTGAGAATAAGGACAAGATTGCAGAAGATGTCCTCAAAAAATGTCAGGATATAGAAGATATCTACATGGGACTCACTCTCTATGAATAACTTTATTATAGTATATATGGCAGTGCTTAATGGTGACCCCTTGAAGCTCTTGAATACCTGTTTAGTTCTTGACCTTCTCCTTTATTTCCAAAGAAACCAGAACCAAGAGATAGGAATTCAGGCAGCTGCTATTACAGAAGCTATAAAGTCGGCATCAATACTTCGATTCATCTGCCTCTGTCCTGGGTCAAGAGGGCACAGTGACAGTATGGTTGTGAGTCAAAAGTGTGTAAACTTGAGGGCAGGAGGCCAAAGCAAAGTCCAAGTAAACAAACTAGAAGGTCACTGCTAATGAGCAGAGAACTGGCTTCTCACTAAGATTCTCCTGGTCTGTGAGGAACTTAATAAAATTAGACAGTGCACCAGTGACTGGCATGAGGGCAAAGCTACACAGTGATGATATGATTAGCTCACACAGATTACCGTGCACACTGTTATAGATTTATGCAAACGAAGGAACAGCGTTAACTCCTTCCTCATCTCAGAACCCAAACCTTTAATTTCCCTCTGGGAGAAGTCAGCATGGCCACGATTCATCTATTTCTCCTTATTGGATCATCATGCAGAAATTAAATGAGGTGTCTAATGAGAATTTAGAGATCAGCATTCTGTGGACCTAGAAGATGTACATGCTCAGTTTAAATTACATTCCAGCAAATTTTGTCATTCTCAGTTTGTTTAATTTGAAATTGTAGAAGTTATACATGAATCTAAATTATGCTAAGGGCCCAGGACAAGCTATTTTTCATAGTTTTTCAGATCTATGAGTATCAATATGTTCCATCTAATCCCTCACATCTGTGTTCTATGGCAGTGAAAATAATAGTTTCTTTAGTATCAAACACGTAGCCATTAAACTGGCCATTTGAACTGGTCCTAAAACAATTGGTGGTGTTTTCCTGGCAAGAGAAGCATTTGACAGCGTTATCAGAAGGTACTAGAAACCAAACATTTTAGTTTTCAACAGGCAGTGTTCTCACTGCTCTTTCCTTAGGTGGGTGTACATCAGTAGACATTATGTGTCTTCAGAAGGACATTTGAGAATAAGAATTAGTCCAAAGCTGGTGTTCATCCAATGAGTTGAGCTAGTCTAAGTAGATTTTCTTGCCTCTTCTCCAACTGACAGCAGTGAGAGATTTCAATACAATAGAAACAAACTGAGGTGTAATATGATATCAAACATTAGGGTATGTAAATCATCCTGTAACGTGTTGAATACTCATTCTATAGTTTATCTGAAAGCTGATTCCTTGTGTAGTGAATGGCCCTGGTTATCTTTTAAAGTATCACCATCATCAACCCAATATATTCTGAGCCCTTGTCCTCTAACATTTAGGTAATTTGTCATTTTTTTCTTATTCTATTGAAACTGCTCTCCAATATCAAGCTGATCACCTTTTAAGAATTCTTAGGTTACTGCCACAACTCAGTTACACAACACAGAGACACCTACCCTTGCCTGCCTTGCCTGCCACATCAACTTCAAGCTTCTCAACAGAGCTTCATAGCCAGGCTGTTCCTTCTTCTCTTCCTTTACCACCTTTCTTTCTCTCTTCCTTTCCCTCCCTTCCTTTCCCTCCCTTCCTTCCTTCCTTCCTTCCTTCCTTCCTTCCTTCCTTCCTTCCTTTCCTTCTTCCTTTCTTTTTTCTTTCTTTTTTCTTTCTTTCTTCCTTTCTTCTTTCTTTCTTTCTTTCTTTCTTTCTTTCTTTCTTTCTTTCTCTCTCTCTCTCTTCCTTCCTTCCTTCCTTCCTTCCTTCCTTCCTTCCTTCCTTCCTTCCTTCCTTTTTATTGAGTTATAATATATAATACAGAAAAATGTAAGGTTCTTGAATGTGAAGATAATGAATGTTCACTAATGAAACAACCAGGTAACATTCAAATCTAGAGAAATTCTAATTCCCTTTTAGGTACCACCTAACATCCTTGTGGAAACTTACTTCTAAGAGAAGAAATTAACTAAGTCAGTCTTAACGTATACCGAGATTCTCCTACATGCAAAACTTGGGAGAAAGTTCTGACTTGGAGGACATAAGGCTGTCTCAGACCCTCCAAACCTTATAGTTTTTGACAGCAAAACTCATTCAATTCCCTGCAGAGGATGTATCCAAGCACCCTTAGCTATCTTTAACATAACCACAATTTACCTAAGAAACACCAGCTGAGAGTATTAGAATAGCAACTGATGAGAGAAGCAAGGGGAAACTGGCCCTGCGAACTGGATGGTGTGGAACCACGTGCAGCTTCGTCTCTCCTAGTGTCCCAAGTTCAGCTCCTTAGTCACCTCCCAGCTTCCTACTCGATGACATTTAACAAAGGACTCAAAAAAGGTGCCTTCAGCTATGACACTCTACCTATGCAGCTTCCACCCAGGCTGTTCTGCCCTCCAGGTAAAATGTCCACAGTAAAGTCAGGGTAACTGGTGCCATCTGTCCTAGGGAGTAAGTACTCTTCCTCCTCACCAGGGACAGACAAGAAACTAGCTTTTTAAAATGTAGGTTTCTTTTTAACAATGATTAAATGTATGCAAGTACTTGGCATGTTATTATAAAGTTGGAATTTTACTAAGCTCTTATATTGTAAAGACAGTTCAAAAATAGTAAATTACTGTTTAAAAGTCAGGGCAGATTACTCATAGTTCCAACCCCACCAGAGAAATAGTGTATTTTAAGTTTCATACACTAAGTGTCAAGTGGTCCACACAACGGATCCACCCTTTGTAATGTTGCTGTAGTGATCACACTAGGAAAGCATTGTGTGGATTTTTGGTTTATGTAATCCATGCAGGTGGATGCCTCTACAACAGAAGCAGGACATCTCTCCTTGCCTTCTTGTAACATGACATATTAGCAACAGGCTCTACCTCTTGCTCATTCAAGGGAGCCAACATAGCTGAGCTAAAATAAATGATGCTAGCATAGCACTGCCTGAATTGGTACCCCTCCATCTCTTTTAATATTTATGTAAATGAAAAAAACCACCTCACTGCAGACATCGCTCAGGGGCAGGGTACTTGTTTACATAGTATAAGCTGGGCTCTGGATTCCATCTCTAGCAAAGGCGTTAGGGCAAATGGGTCACATCAAGAATCTCTAGGATTCAAATATGAATGATGATACTTGTCCTGCATATTCTACAGGATGTTTCATTAACTAAGTGACCTGCTTTGAGCACATACCATCTACATGAAGTATTTGATAATAGAGACTATGAAAAGCAATGGAGCTAGTATCTCCAGTTACTGAAGGTACATCTCACATAGCACCCAGAGACAGGTGAATACTCTGGTACAGGTGGGCTGACCCATTCAAGAGGACTAAAATCAGGCTTCAGGAAGGCAAGAATCTCTGGTTCCCCAAATGATGTCAGGCATTGGAACTCTCTAAGCTCAGGACCTCCTTCTCCATTACAGCTCCCTCTCTAGTTCTACTCATTCTCTCTTCAACTTCTCCTTACCAACACCTTGTTATCAGCTTCTTTCCAAAACGGGAGTCAGCTGTCCATCAACTTAAGAGTCCCAGTCCTTAGCCTAGACCTTCATCTACATGCCGTGGCATGAATGGTTCAGCCCACCTGTACCAGAGTATTCACCTGTCTCTGGGTGCTATGTGAGATGTACCTTCAGTAACTGGAGATACTAGCTCCATTGCTTTTCATAGTCTCTATTATCAAATACTTCATGTATATGGTATGTGCTCAAAGCAGGTCACTTAGTTAATGAAACATCCTGTAGAATATGCAGGACAAGTATCATCATAACACACACACACACACACACACACACACACACACACACACACACACACATTAAGTAAATAAATGAAGTGTCTATCGTAAAAATATAATTTCAATTTCCTGACATCTCAATTTCTTTACCTACTTATCTCAATCTATATTTCTATGTCATTAGTTATTCAGTTCAGGACTTGCACTCAGACCACACAGCATCTCTTACATCTCAGCTGGAAACATCAAATTTTTGATCCATCCCATGTCTTTCTAGCTTATGAGTTCAACTATCTCTGCTATGAAAGTCCCTCAGCCTCATCCTGGCCTCCACTTCTGTGATCTTCCAAATAGCTCACTATTCAATGTTTTCATGAGGGCACCATTTCTTGCTTTACATTTTTTTCTATATCCTACCGTTCTGATCATTCTTATTAATAGAATGATTCCTCTAATCTACCTTACCCCCATGAATGAATTCAGCTATCTTTTTCTCTATATATCTGAGCATGCCTTCAGAAAGTCATGATGCTTTGCTCATTTCGACGTCTTGATGTCAGGCTTCTAATGAGTTCTAAACAGGGTATCACTATTGATCAGTTCCTAGTTTTCCTGTAGGTCCAGTCTCAACCTCTCTTTCAGATCAGTCTTGACACACATTTACTCTAGGATCTGTCTCTCCACATCTTCTCAAGCTAGCACACACTAACTCAGACCTTTTCCAAAGGTTTGTCTGTACAGGCTTCCCTATCTGGCTCATCATCCAACTTGAAACTGTCTTCCCTGACCAAAATCTATTTTTCTTCACCATGCGCTCAAATTCAAGTTGTCAAATTCAATGGTCAGTTGGTTCACAATGGTGGCAGGCTGAGTAACAGTCCCACACAGATGTTCACATCATACTCTTTGGACCAGGAAGCATGTTACCTTCTGTGGCCACCTTACACACAGGTTATTTTAGGCACTTCACATGTGCCGGTTTCTCTGCTTCAAGATCCTGGAGATCAACATCCTTAGAGAAGAAGCTTCGGCCGCCTTTTATTCTCTGCCACTGTTCCTGTTGATTTCTTGTGGCATTTCAAAATTTCTGTATATGAGCCAGTTTATTTCTTTAAACATGGTATTATTTTCCATACCTACTCAACTGATGTTTCTACAAGACCTGAGAATATAACTCTTACTTACCATAGAAATTGTAGTGAGAATGGTCCCCACAGGCTCATATATTTAAATGCTTTGTCCCTAGTTGATGAAACTATTTGGAAGGATGAGTAGGTATGGCCATCTTGGAGGAGGTGTGTTACTGGAGGTAGGCTTTGAGGTTTCAGAAGCCCATGCCATTTCTAGTAAGCCCTCTCCTATATGCTGTGAGTTCTCAGCTACAACTTTAATACTACGTATACCTGCCTGCTGCTATATTCCCTGCCATAGCCATCGACTAACTCTCTGATCTAAAAACCCCAAATAAATGCTTTCTTCTATAAGTTGCCTTCGGTCATGGTGTCTTGTCCAGCAATTGTAAAGTGAGATAGCTACTACCAACATTGCTTCACCTGTTAACACAATTCAGAATACTCAGCAAAACTTTACGGAAAGTTTGTAACTGAGGCATATCAGATGAGTGAGGCAGGTGAGCAGTCATGTGAAGCACAAAGGTGAACATTGAGAGTAGAACACAGGCGCACCTATTCCTATTTTCAGACTTTATAGAAAGTGTAAAATATTTTGAGCAGAAAAAAAAATCTCAAAATGATTGGGATCTTTTTTGTAAGCAAATATCCCTAGCTACTGTACATGAGATAGATTAAAGAAAGAAATTGTAGGCAAAGGTTATGAGATATAAAATAATTTAGTGGACAGGTATATCTTTTCATAAGGAAAGGGACACTATAGATACATGATTGCTCTGTACACAATAATTATTTATTTTACTATGACTTATTAAATTGATAAGACAGTTAAGTTTTATGCTTGCCATGTTCAAATTACCATGTTTGAGTGAATGTCCAGGTTATTTCAGAATGTATTTGCACTAACAAGCTGCAAAACATTTATAGTTTGTGGTTTGTGGTGGGGGTGGGGGGCTAATCAGGCTAAAAGAATCTTTCTACACTAATTGGAAAAAGATTCCTACATACATGTGGCTATCTTTAGACACACATTCTCCCACTCTTTTCAAATCAGATTACTTTAAACTGGGAGAGCAAGCCCTCTTACTCAGGCCATGTGCTTGCCAGCCCTGGGGCTTGGGGGCCCCAGGCCCTTTCAACTATCTGGGCTGAAACAGTGCCTGGAAAGAGTGATTAAAGTCACTATGGCTTTTGAAATTTTCAAAAATAGCCATTATTTTTAAAAGATGTACTTCAAAGCAAACAAAAGCTAATTCCACCCAAGGTAATTGGGGAGAAAAAGCCAGGAACAGCTCTGCTTAGAAAATACCAGGAGAGATGAGNCCCAGAGAAGTCCTGACATAATCAGGCTTGATGTTGTAAATCAACACCTTCAGAAACTACATCAGCAGAGAATCTCTCTTAAAAGGTATGCTTATTAAATAGATTACATATATGCATATATTTGCATAGAATAATATATACTCAACCAAGTAGTTAAAGTATTGTTTCAGGATATAAACTGTAAGCTCCCTTACAACCTACACCCCAGGCCTGAGCTCTTCTCACTGCCTGCCTCAAGTTTCAGGCTTCAGATTTCTAAACCAAAGCATCTGGGACCCCACTCTTCTCAGCCCTGCCTCCCTGTGGGTTTGCAAGCCCCAGCCTGCCCTGAAAAATCACAGGCCACAAGTTCTCTTTGTATGCATGTCTTGCCTCAGCAGGGCATAGATGATGGAGACCGCTCCTCCTCCCTAAGCACCTAATTACTATTTATTCTTTAAACTTGGAGTTAGTCAGAATCTCCTCAGAGAATGCATTTGTGTGTGATGTTTTGTAACTTTAAGTGAAGTCATTTATTAAGAAAAATAATGCACCTAGACATAGTGATATCTATTTTATAAATTGTTTTCTTGGATAGTAATGCTTGCTATAATTCCACAAAACAGATAAGGTTATAGTCACAATTTATAGATAAGAAGGTATGGGTCAGAAATTCTAGGTGTCTCATTTAAGATTTCCCAGTCAAGAAACAGCAAAAATATCCAGTTGGTGTATAACTCACTAAAAGCAAAAGACTACCATCATCCCAGGAACTGCTTTTAAACCAAGTAAGCCTGCTGCTTTCCCCTCCATCTCTCCCCAACGCTACCCTTGCTGGCCCGAAGATGGGCCTCCGTGACCAGAGACCAGGATGTGTACCACTGAGTGGCACATGGTTCCCTCAGCTGTTGTTCCTCACAGTTTTATGCTTGTTAGATTTGTTTGTTTGTTTGTTTTTTAAGATTTCTATTTCTACCTTAAATGTAAAACAAACAAAAAGCAACTGCAGCCCTGTAAGGCCGAACGTTTCTTTTACATGCAAACCTTTGTGATAAAAGGAGCTTGAAGGAATAAAACCACACACCCCCTTCCTTCCTTCCTTTCTTCCTTTCCTCTGTGGTATAAAATCACTGGCTGTATTTTAAACGTTGGAGGGGGTGGGGAGCTAAGAAAAGCCTGCCAGGCCTGCCCAGCCGTTATTGTAAAATCTAAGACCTATAGACCAGTACTGCTGAGTTTAGCTGTTCACTTTCCTGACTTGTTGCGTGAACCTAGGATATTGGACTGTTAAGGCTTATCCCTGGCATGTGCACCCCATTCTACCACCTCATTACAGGAGAAGCTGAACCTGGACAGCCAACCAGGTATGTCAGACTCAAGGCCCAGAGGCCACATGGGATCCATGGGATCCATAGGTATGCATGCAATGGGCAACATTTTAGGTTTCCTTAATATATTATTCACAGTTCTCAGGTTGCAACTTTGTAGATGACAACATATCACAATGTGCGAAGGTTAAACGCACCTGGATACAGAAGTAGCCTGGGAAAATCGCTTGCACTGATGTAATAAAGGTATCGGGGCTTTCTCTTCAGTCCTTTCCCTTACTGTAACACAGACTGTTGTGTTGCATAAAGCACAGTGTGATGTGGCAGGAGGGGGTACCTTAGTGGGCCCATGCTGAAGGTTTCAGCCACAGGACAGGCCTAGTATAAAAGGAAGTTTATTTGGGACCTGGGAAGTAGGTCTGGAGAAGAGGCAGAGAAAGGAAGGTGACAGAGAAGAACTGAAAGAGAGAGAAAAGGAGGAAGAGAGAAAGAGGGGAAGAGGCCAGCCAGGGACATATGGGAAGAAAGAAAGAGAATAGATGGAGAGAGGGAGATAGAGAGGAGAGAGAGAGAGAGAGAGAGAGAGAGAGAGAGAGAGAGAGAGAGAGAGCAGTCCGTATATGCTTGGCTCATACCTGACCACTGCAAAGTAACTGTTGCTAGGTACCTAGAGGAAATGTTAACACATATTTGAAATACCATCAATTTATAGAGTGAAAAGGGTCACTCTGGTTAGTGGTTGTGGAGGCATCCATCCACAGTTGATTGGCCCTTTTGCTTTGGACAGCAGAGTAGAAAAGAACTGTTCACATCATGGCTAGCACATGAGAGGAAAAGGAAAAGGCAAGACCCCTCTGTCCCTTCCTCTGATAACCAGAAGACTTTCCACTAGGCCCCACCTTGTACAGTGCTCAAACCTCCTATGATCTGGGCACTGAGCCTTGGGGACTTCTGGGGGCCAATCCGGATCTAAACAACTCCACAGAAGAATTAGTATGTTATAAGAGAAACCACTACTGAACCTAAAGCAATACTTACTCTAAAGAAATGAAGTCACAGGGGTAGAACTTTTAATTGTATGACGTCTTAATGAGCTATGGAACCAAAAGCCCAGGAAGCCCTTCTGGCATTTTTAACATTTCATCCTATGAAAGATTCTATTATTCTCTGGTTTCTAAATCCATTTGACCCTGGAGAGATAAAATAATCCTAAGGATGTAAGTCTGATGTATATGTGTGTTAAATGGGCCAACGAGCCATTTCCTATCATTTAAACAGCTGAATAAACCCAGAAGAAATCACTTTGATGTCAAACAGTCCTACTTTCAAGTATTGCTTTCTGTCCTCTGTCCCCTACTCTTTCTTAAGCTGCCATGGTCTTTTAAGATAAATAGACCTTTCTTCTGTTTCCAGGTTCCCACTAGAAGGCTGATTATGTGTGATAAATACATATGCTCATAGCCTGCCTGTAGTCCATTAAAGTTGGCAAAACTACTTGAGGTGCCAGGCAGTGGTAAATGGGAGGCTTGTGCCTGTATCTGTCTGCGTGTGCTGCTCAGCCTGACTCGCCAGACCATACTGGAGCGTTCCATACAAACTTTGTTCTTTCCTCAACAACAAAGATGCTCTGTGTTCCATTAAAAGCAGAGAGCAACAGAGGGTGGTGTAGACATCTGGCCTCAGCTATCCCTGTTTTCTCTGCTGCTAGGTCAAGTTAGCTTCATATTTTCTCTTTCCTTCTTAAACATGAAGGTGTCAGGTAAAATGTAGTCCCCCAAAAGACATACTTTTGGTAATAGTTCTTCATTTACTGTATAAGAATGAGGACCTGAGTTCTAATCCCTAGCTCTCATGAATACGGTGATGTTTGTTTATAATCCTAGTGCTGCGAGGCAGAGACAAGAAGGTAACTTTAATTTTTTTCAAATCTTATTTTTATTAATTGTTCTTAAATGCTTTAGTCTCCCTTATAGCCCACCACCCAGCAGAGGTAGCAGGAAAGAAAGAATATTGGAAAAGTGGACCTGAATAGAAAGGTTCCTTGGAGTAACTCTTTTCTGTATTGTCTGGAAATAGGAAGTTCAGGTCACAGGTTAGCAGGCAGCTGGAGCTTGATCCACTTGCAAACAGTTTATGGATATACCAGCAGTCTAGTTTGGTAGAGTCTGGTTAGCAACAACGGTGGCATGACCTAGCACAGACAGCCAGGCCTCAGCCTTGGCTCTAATCAGCAGGAGGGACCGACAGCTCAGGAGAAGTTCTCAGCTGTGCCTCTCTCAGGAAAGCAAAGATCAGCAAAGATGTGAGACCCACAAGCTTGCACAACTAGCTGTACCAGCAAGTCAAGCTCTGTCTCTATCACTCCATCGAGCCCTATTTATACCCTCCAAACATCATGTGTCCTCTATGCCCCTTGCCTCAGGACATGTATCCAATAAGCCCAAGTCCAAGGAGTCCTGACAAATTCAGATCAACTATGCATTGTAAGACAGACCAATACATGTGTGTTGATATCAAAGAATCTTTTATCACGTGTCCTTTCACATGTTTGCTTTAGCAGAACATCCTCTCTCCTGTCTTTGCTTCAGTGAAACATTCCTTCATTTGTGTCCTCTTTAAGAAAACAGTCCTTCACATGTTTGCCCCAGCAAAACACCATCCAACACAACTGAACCCTTAAAGAACCCTTAAAGTTTCCACTTCACAAGAGGGTCCCTCGGGTTTATTGGTTAGACAGCCTAGTCAATCAGCAATCTCTGGGTTCAGTGAGGCATCTTCCTTTCTTAAAGAAATAGGGTAAAGAGTGAAGAGAGAACTCCAACTCTCCCTTCGATTCCATAAGCAAGAAAGCTCACAAACATCAAGTCCATGTCACTTATCTTTAAGCACTACTTTATTGTACATATTTGTATCTTTTACACCAGTTCTACTGCTGCTGTTGAATACATCACAGTTTGATAGTGTTTCCCTGCATTTTGTTATCTGTTATATATATATATATATATATATATATATATATATATATATATATCAACATGCAACTCTAATCTGAGTTTATAACTCAGCCAAATATTTTACTTATGAGAGACATTTGCAATGTTAAAAATCTTTTGATTGATTTGTAAGTATAACTCTGAGTAAGAAAAAGGGAAATGTTGACAGCTTTAGCTTTTTTTTCCTGCTTCTCTTCCTGCTTTCCCTCTTCCTTATATCCATCACAGCAAAGTTGGCATCAGAATGAACATGGCTGACAGAATGTACTAGGAAAGAGAAGACTAACAAGAGGCAGTGGCTGGTGACACATAGATGTTAGGCTACCACCATGGTTCAGGAGGCTGTATCTTTTAGTTAAGAAGGAAGAAGGGAGAGACCAGAGGGATGGTCAAAGTGCAGAGGCCTGAGAAACTGCCCTGTCTGGGATAGAATCACTATGTAGGGAAACCATGGAAGAAACACATAAGAAAGCAGGGAAGGTTCAGGCCAATTTGACGTCTGGTGGTCTTCCTCCTTAGGATACTGAAGCCCACAGAGAGTAAGTATGATCCAGTTTGAGTCTTCCTCAGGTGACTTAAAAGCAAACATAGAACTGATTGGCTAGGCTTCAGTGAGCAATGCAGGATGGGATAGCAGCAAGAGGAGACAAGCACAGTTCTGACAAGCACTCCAGTGAAACAGCAGAGATTTCGGAGTCCAGACAAGAGACGATGCAGCCCTGACTTTGTCACTTGTGAAGAATCCCAGCTAAATTTTTAAATCTATGGACCTTGGTTGCTTTAACCCTGTAGCCTAATGGGGAGTGAATTGGATAGCCAGCGAGAATTACTTGTCCTTGGGGCAATGCACATAATAAATTACACTTATAACCAAGTTGAACAGAAAGGTGCCCTTGTTTCTCCGTCCTACTCATAAGTTGTGCCTTTTAAAAGCAGTTCCTATCTATCTAACAGAGTTCTGTGACAGCTGTTTCCAGGAAACTCACCACTATGTGAAATGAGTCACCGGGGACAACCTGGAGCTATTAAAAGGCACGAGAAGGACAGAGTATGGGTGTCAGGGAGCATAGCCACCTAGGTCCTTTATCCTCACTCCTAGCCCTGTTACAGCACAGCCTCTCTCGGTAGAAAAGGGCTGCTCACCTCTGCTTAGCTGTAGGAATTCTGTTGCTAAAACCCTTGCTAAATCCCTTACATGTAAAGAGCTCCAGAAGTCATGGGTGTGAAGCCTGGACATCTGCACATGGCACATAACAGAGCACTGAATCTCGTTTTGGCCCAGTGTTCCTGTCTGTCTCAGCATTTTCCCACTTACTTCAAATGTGATTGCCCTGTGTGATCAGATGCCAGGGTGGGCACACAATAACCGAAAATACAAAGATTCACTAAGAAGATGCCAATGTGTGCATGGGATTGGGTAGGGGTGGGAAAGGAAATAGAAACAGGATGGAGATGAAAGACTTCCTAATTCAAGTATTTTCCAAGAGTTGCCATCTGGTCCTTCCATAAATGATCATAGCAAGGGGGGGGTCACAAGACACAGTGTCATCTATGATGACATGTTGGATTTGACTTTTGAGAAGAGACAAAAAAAAAAAAAAGGAAAGCCACTCCAGCCAATATGAAAAGACTATGCATGAAGTTGAGGAGTCATGGAACGTGATGTCCTCTGAGACTTAGGAAGGGATGTGTGAAATTTTTGCTTTCCTAAAAGACTCTCTCCAAATCTCTTATTTCTATCCATGGCAAATAAAGTAGCTCCTGGATGTGCTAACATGTAGCGAATCAGTACGGAAGGAGCAGCTGTTAGAGCCTAACAGACCTGTGCCTGCATCATCTGCATCTGGTCAGTTATTTCTGCATCATCTGCATCTGCTTAATTTCTGCGTCACTTTGGGTAAGCGGCTTTACTTACTGCAGACTGCAGTGCCAGTAACCCTGTGGTACAAAATAGAATACATGCCACCTTCTGGGGGACATAGGTGATGGAAATAGGAAGCGGGCCATTGAGAGGCAGTTGTGCCACAAGTGGGAGAAAGGAGAGAAGGAGGGAGAGAGAGAGAGAGAAAGGGAGGAGGGAGGGAGAGAGGGGGGGAGAGAGCGCCAGCCAGCCCTTACTCTCTCTATCATATGAGACTGGAGTGAAAAGTCATCTATCAAGAATGTGGCAGCACTCTGATCTTGGACTTCTCCATACTTGAAACTAACTTTTTGTCATTTATAAGTAACCAATCTATGGCATTTTTAAATAAAAGGCCAAAGAGACTAAGACAGGAGCTATGATCACCATCATTATCAAGTTGCATCACGTTCACATCAAAGTCACTAGAAGGAACTCACAATGTCTAATAATGGGGGAAAAATCTATAGTCCTGAAGGAGTGTGGGCGCTAGTAGACAGGGTATGAGGGTGCACTCCAGAAGGGGGTAGGGAGAGTGTTATGAGCATGAGTGGGGTACCCTGGGGGGTAGGGAGAGTGTCATGAGCATGAGCGGGTATCCTGGGGGGTAGGGAGAGTGTCATGAGCATGAGCGGGTATCCTGGAGTAGTCCGAAGCTTTCTTGGTAAGGTGTGAGTAGCAACACCCAGTGCTTCTTCTTGCATTCGGACTTCCTAAGTTGTATCTTTTATTCTGTTTCCACATCCTATGCTCTTGCCGTCTGTTCCTTTACCTCTTCACAGTCCTTTACCCAGCACCAGCTCTGCATTATCTCTCTAATCACTTTCCAAATATAATTCTTTTATCCCTAGTGATGGGGAGTTTTCAAGATACTAGCTTCCCAGATACTACCACTTTTTGATCCTGCCAAGTTATAAAAGCCCAGCAAAGCAGACTCAAATTGGGCTCAGGAACTCCAGGGGGCTCCAACAGAGCTAAGAACACCAACAGGGGACACTACCCTCTGAGAAAATTGATATGAACTTGGTGGCACAGTATCACTCCTTTCAGTTGAAATGGAATGCAATGTTTTTAGGAATGCTTGGGAAATAAACTAGAAAGTATGAGGCTTCCAGGCTAGCAGAAACAGGACCTGTGGGGTAGAGAATCATTCCTATAGACACAGAAAGCACAGGCTGAACACTGTCTACATGAGGTCTTCAGTGAGAAAGTGATGCAAAGATCTGGTGAAATGAGGGAACAGTGTACTTTGGTACTCATATCCTCCCTCTCCACCATAGTTAAGATTCTAGAACCTTATTAATTTTCTAGAATTGTGGAAAAGAAACCATCACCATTAGAAGAGACATAGTGCCATTTAAGTTCTATGGCATTTCTATCTACATTGTGGAAATCCTGAAATGGTGGCAGGAAAATAGGAAGCTGGCTTAGAATCCTTTCAAAGCAATGAAACCACAGCACTTCATAGAAACCACAAAGAATTATTTAGTTTATGAGTACAAATAATATTATTTATTATAGATGATGCATGCCTGTAGCCCAGCACTTGAGAGGTGGAACCAGAAATATTGAGAGTCTAAGGTCATCCTAGTACAAGGCCAGCTTAGACCATCTGAGATCTTGTCTTAAAAATAACCCTAGTATATACATAGAGTTGTGTGTGTGTGTGTGTGTGTGTGTGTGTGTGTGCACCAGTGTCTGTGTCTATGTATTACAACACATCACAACGCAGACTATATATATATATATATATATATATATATATATATATATATATATATTTACATATATGCATCATACAGCATCATACATATGTCATTTTTCTACTTACAAATTATTTTTACACAGATTAGTCCATCTGATCTGTAAAAGAATTCTGTCAAGTGGGAAGGATAGACATTTATTTTGCTGTTTTATAAATAAGTTTGATGAGGTTCAAAGTGAATCACACTTAATAGATGTTTACTCTAAAACTCAAGCTTATGTCTCCTAGCCCCAAATTCACTGCTGACTCTCACCAGTAATTCCTCTAGTTCTAGAGGCTTTCCTGTCTTGTCAGACAGAAAGCATAAAAATATGTAAATGGCCACCTAACATAGGCAAAAACAATGCATATGTGCTCATTCGTGTATGTAGGATATATATTTCCACATATATTATATTTTAATTATTTTGCTACATGAAAAAATTTCTTCAAAGCTTCAAATGTATAGGTATATTCTGAGAGTAGCAGCTATTAGTTACTAAGAATTTGTTGTGCACCTTGTACTATTTATTTAATCCCTATATCAATAGCAAATTTGTAAACTTGGAATGATTAGCTAGTCTTGGAGACAATTAGAAGTTTTCTCTCAGTGGAAGGAAGACTCGGAGATACATTAATTTGTCACCAAAGTTTATCCTTTCAATCAAAATGCTATTTATATACAATAATAACCATGACTTCTCTGTTTCCTACCCCCTACTTCTTACCCAGGACCAACACTCCTTTAGTAGAAGCCCCCCACTCTGATATTTAATGAATTCTCGTGAAGGTTTTCTACACAGGCCTTCCAAGCCAGCCCTCCCTCCAGCTCCAGGCCATTATCTCTTTCTCTGCATTTCCCATATTCCAGCTCATACAACTTCGAATAGACATATTTTTCACTGCTGCAATAAGTACACAAATTAAAAGGGCTACTGCTACGGCTATCTGGTTTCCCCCAAAGCCTCTTTAGGATCCAAATGCACAGAGCTGAGGGTGGGGAATACACAGACTCTAATGGCCTCTCAAAAGTCCCTCCTCTCAGTCATTTCAGCAACGTTTGAATTTGGGGGGCAATACATCAAACTATAATATTTAATACTTTGGCCTGGACCACGAGACCTACCAGCATGGGTCCCCAGAAGTTACTGTAGCCTTTAAAGCAGAGCTTCATGAAAGGTCCCAATTGTTCAAAAGTGTCTCACATATACAGGCAAAGGAGACTTGAAAGTCCATCTCAATGTTTGCTGAAAGTTTCATTTATAAACCACATACTGTCTTTCAGATCAGACTCCAAATCACAGGAGTAGTTAAAATAACTTAGGATTAATCAATAGAAGGAACAGTTAAAGGTAAATAAGTGATTCCATTTGGACAAAGGTGTGGAAGGCTGTCTTGATTCACACACACACACACACACACACACACACACACACACACATACACACACACACACATACACACACACACACACACACACACGCCCAACTGTCACTTGTATGCTGTTCTCCACCAATGTTTGCTTTTGTGACTCGGAGCAGAGTCCAGTTCTCCAGCAAACACAATTCTCTGGCCCTCAACCCATTGAAGAGTCCCCCTGGGTGCTAAAGGTGTGTTGTTTCCTTCCACAGACTTGATGGTAAAACCATGGGGCTGAGTCATGTCTGCCTGCAGCTGCTGAGACACTGAGGTCTGAAACCCTGGCGAGGACTGGCTCTGCTCCCTTGGAGGAAATGGCCGAGCAGCCTCAGCCACAGCAGATGAAAACTTCCTTCCTTTTCATCCAGCTGCAGCCCCCACCAACCCGAGCTACCCAAACTCTCCCCGCCCCTTCTCCAGCAACCGCAGTCTCAACAGCAGCCCCAGGGGGCCTGGAGGAGGGACACATTTTCCCAAGTCCCAGAACAAGCTTCTTCCCTGCTCCCTGGAACTTCAGATGTACGCAGGGCTTAGCTACTTCAGCTACTTCGCCTTCGAGCCTGCTGCCTGGGGAAGGCCCTGGAACACTGAGACCAGCTGCTTTCAATTGCGACTCACTGAAGGAAAAGAAGGAAGAAACAGAGAAATCTCAGAATCTGCATGTAAAGAGGAGTGGGGTTTGTGGATCCCTACATAGTAGGCGTTGCCTGGTCCCAGCTTCTAGGAAATTTGGCCTACCA
This sequence comes from Mus minutoides, assembly GCA_902729485.2. Classification (NCBI taxonomy): domain Eukaryota; kingdom Metazoa; phylum Chordata; class Mammalia; order Rodentia; family Muridae; genus Mus; species Mus minutoides. Next base: position 62,420 of record LR750234.1, on the reverse strand, counting down.
CAACAACTGCCATGTAGGCTTGCTAACCCAGCTCCTACACTGAATGATGGAAACAGCAGTCCTTCCATAGGCTGGAAGCACCGGCCAGTCATTTCTGCCCACGAGGACCTGTGGGATATGGACCCAGAAGCCAGGAATGTCATCGAATTCTCAGTTCCACAAAGCACCCTGTCCTATGCAGCTGACAAGAGCAAAAGGGCTCTCCAGAGAGGGACTGTAAACCAAGAGGTACTCCCAAAGAACTGTGAAGAAGAGAGAGATACCACAGTGCTGGCAACAAGGGCACAGCTCTTCAGATATTGCCCAACCATTCAGATCAGCCAGAGCTGCCTGACCCCACCTGCTGCTGTGCCTCTCAAGGTAAGAACCTGGGATTCTCTAGATTTTGGAGACAGGGCACAGAATGGAAATTCTGACTCTGTGCCACTCTTGTAGGTCACCTGTACCTCAGGAGCGGAGGTGCCTATCCCCTGCAGTATTCTTTTGGTTCTTTCCCACCCTCTGCTGCTACCTTCCCAGCCATTGATAGCATCCTGAGCTAAAGCAGACAATGGATATCAGTTTCTCAAGATTTCTGCCTAGGAAGGTTGTGTAAGGGAGAGCATACTTTATAAGAGAGGACCAGAAGGAACCACAGGGAGGTTCACAGACAGGTGACAGTGGTGGGGAGAGGAGCCAGCCATTATACTAGCTGTTTTCTCATGTCTGTTAATTCTCATAGCCATTCTGAGAAATTGGGGTTGCTATTTCTAGTTTCAGATATGAGAATTAAGGTATGGCTAAGCTGAAATCTTCTCCCTCCTTTAAAAAAAAAAGACTAAAAGCAACCCCTGTTTTTAAGGGTCTCGCTTAGGAAAATGGGGAGGGGCCTTCTGTGGGGAGTGGTGTTTTTCAGAACTGAAGCACAGCCTTAGAACACTGATCCCCTTAAACACATGACTTTTGAGCCCACATTCACCTGCCATCTGTCCCTAGCACCAGGTGGATGAGCAGTCCTAGACACGAGTCTGTGTCTCCATCAGGAAGTGAAAGGTGGCCCCATATGGTATCCAGGGTTCCTTTGGGTTCATGTGGGCTCTTCTCTTGGTCATATCCATGCTGTGATGGATGTATGAGCTTTCTGTTCTCTGCATCTCTGGACCACCCTCCCCGTTATGCTATCTCTTGATGCCCACCCTCTTCAGTGAGTTCAGGTGAATCACTCCAAAGATGGGTGAACAGAATTTAAAAGTTTTTTTTTTCATTTTTCCTTTCCCAGCAGCGTGGTTGTCTTGTTATACTGTACACTTGTAAAGTGTGGATTGGGTAAAACTGAGTCTCTATATGAGGATTAGTGGCGTGAGCTAGAAGAAAGGTGCGCTGTCTGTAGAGAGGGCTGACTTGAAAGGAATTGTCAGGGAAGCCATAAGAGAGTTCAATGAAATTCACAGTAGCCTTCCGAGAGCTGGGAGGTGGCCAGATCCGTCTGGATCCTGTGCCTGTCTCCTGACTGCTTTTGCACACGACCTGCCTTATTGTTGCTCTTTCAGTCAGAGAGCCTACAAAGTCACAATTAAGGATGAGTTCAAGTTCTCTCTGGGCAGAAGCAACTGGAGCATACTTCCTTAAGAAATAGCTTACATTCCATTTAAGTTTTTATATCTCTCTTCCTGCAGGGATTTAGGAGACAGGACATTTGTGCATCTGAGCCCAATCTCTGAATATAGGGTCACACAGTAGTTATCTATGGACTTTGATGCTGTTCACCTCTGATCTTCTTCCCTCTGGTCTTTGGAACATAGGCCCAAGCTTCGGATCTGTGGCCAGTTCTCTGGGGAAAAGTGCTTTGGAAGTTGGCCCAAAAATGTGGGCCAGCAGTAGAAGCTTTATTTTAGCTTCCTTAGTGAATGGTCCTCCACCCCCACCCAGATATCTGACCTGCCTAAACTAAAGGTTACAGAATTCCTAGGAGAAATGGATGTCTCAAGCCTAAGTCCTAACTGTAAGAAAACCATCAGAATAGAGCCTCAGTTTCCCCTATCTTGAAAGCAATAGTACCCCTTGTTTTGCCATTGTTATACACAGGCATTTCTGTTCTCAAGTGACACTTGGTACCTGTCTTCATTTTTTTCAAATCTTGTGGCACTAAGCATTGAACCAAAGGTCTTTCCCATGCTGGACAAGCACCATATCACTGACTTTCAGCCCTAACAGATCTGTCTTGAGGGGAAGAAGAGGATAGTCAAGACAAATATGACATTAAGGAAGACTAGAGAAGGGATATAGTGTAGGCAGAGTGTTTCCAGAGTCCAGTCAGAGAATGGGACTACGAAAGTTTATCACAGGAATTGTGAAATCCATTTCTTCAGATCTACAAATTCCTTAAAGGCTTTACAAGTGTCATTAGTCAGGTGGTCCAGTCTCAGGCTATGTGTTTGGTGTTAGTGCTTACTATTGTTGTATTGCTTGTTTGTTTGTTTGTTTGTTTGTAAACTTATATCAAAATTCTGTTCCCCAAATACCATTTACAAACCCCACAAAGATAGTTTTTCCTCTGTCCAACCCCGGTTATCCCTCATCACCCACAATATGAAATATTCTGAGAAGTGCCTAGTATTTTCATGTTTGAGAATTTACCTTTATGAACATATAGAAACTGATTTAAGCAATTTCTTGTTCAGTCAACTACGAAAGGTGAGACCCTGATGACTCACAGTGGGATCTTATAATAGATGTAGTAAAGACGAATACAACAGTTACATCTCAGGTGATTACATGTAGTAACATCTGCTCATTCGTGTGTGCATGTTGGAGAGTTGAGGTCCTTGTGTCAACTTTCCCAGGGAAAACAAACTGCATGTCAAGGATAAGAATTTTGCAGTAGTACAAATGGCCAGATAGATTCTCTTGAGGTTTCAGCGCCCTGGCTCTAGAGTGAATGTTGGTATGCATCCTCTGACTATAAGGAATGATGGAGTTAATCAAGTCACCTGGATCTTCAGTTGTAGGATGACTGGGAACTAGTAAAAGGAAGTTAGTTCTAGTCCTCTCACTCTGTGATCTAGACAGCTTCCATGTGCTATTCTACCTTCTGTGAGAGCATTCCCAAATCCTGGATAAGGGACGAGCATGGTCAGCAGTTTGGTAGGGCCCACAGCTAGGATGTGGTAGCTTAGGATTGTCAAGTCATCTACCCAGAGTCCAGGTTTCCCTTAGCCTTGTTTCCTGACCTCTACGGCTGGGGCTATTCTGGTGGAAGATAACCTGATGTGCCCTGCAGCCTTTGGTTGACAACATACTAATTTTCGTGGTGGGAGAGTGGGTGAAGGGCTGAGGACTATCAGATCTAACTGAGCATTGCAACACTCAGCACCACACAGCTGTCTGGGTTGGGAGAAGGTGGGGCTGTGGCTCATGGTGATGCCAGCAGAGGTCCTTCACATGCCTAGGGCTATTCTGGCAGAGTAAATTAGGAAAGGTCCAAACTCTGTTCCAAAGCCTACCCTCACCTTGCCTTCTACTCCATGTTATACTGCCCCTTAGTGGAGGACAAGAAACTGTCCACATTACACCCAAGTTTGGGGCTAATGACACCAAAGGATAACAGACATGATTCCCAAGCGGGTATGGGAAAACCAACAACTCAATAATCGTTTCTAGAGTTTACAGATATATAAAAATAAGTATTCATACCTTACATGTTGTATTCTAAAATAGCCGTGACTATGTGTAAAAAACTTATATCAAAATTTTGTTCCCCAAATACCATTTACAAAATGTCATCTAAGTTCAAATTTCTCCAAAACCAGAACTCTCTGGGGCTTCTTGTTGTTTCATTTTTTTGTTTTTGTTTTTGTCTTTTCTCCCTTGCTCTCTCACAATAGGAATTCAATTCCAATCAGCTTTCTGAGTTTTCTTCACCAGCTTCTAGGAGGTTTCATGGTTTAGGAAATAGCATGTGGATAAGCAAGACAGACATGGGAATAATAGAGGTTTAAACAGCACAGTCCAATGACTGAAACAGAAGGAAGAAGATTTTCTAATAGCCAGAGCCTGTCATAGGAGACTACAGGAAATAGTTTTAACTCTCTATTTTTACATCATTAGTCCTTAAAATGAAACCAGTGTTTCAACTACAAGTCTGTAAAGCACACTAGATTTTTGGTAGAAAGTTTTTATTCAGATAAAAGGTAATATGTGCTGGAATCCAAGAGATTAAGAAAAAGAATAAAACCTAAATTTTAAAAGCTCTGGTTCTGTCAATAAACTGGCCCCATGGCCTTCGATGAGTTCCTAAGCAAAGCTAGCTCCTGTCCTGGGCTCTCTGAGGGCTTTGCAACTCTGTGGTAACTATGAATCCATGAATCCGGTAAGGGAAGAGAAAGTGCTTCATGAGATAAAAGACCAACACAATTTCACTTCATCTAGTACACCTTACTTGTCTCTAAAGATTCATTATCCTCTCAGTTAACTACATTGTAGAAAAGTTCCCTACAGAAAGCACATACCTTTTTAGGGGAACACTGTGGCTCCAGTGTGGAGCTGAAAGGTGTGTGGACCCTCAGTTCCCATCACAGAATGGCAGGGTCTGTGTTTCCAGCTGTCAGAACCTACGTTGAGGTTTCTTTTTCTGACCAGATTCTAGCTAGAATGAAATCACTTTGAAGACCGACCCCTGAGCCTTGGACTATTTAATGCCCCAGGAAACTGTCATTTCCCTTCTCTGGGAAGTATCCCTCCCTTCCTCAAGCTTGGTTCATTTTTCTGGCCTGTCATAAGTTTAGAAACCATTCTACCCATGAAATGGTACCCTAAATTATGCTGTCTCTATTTTAATCTACCTTGGTGATTAATGCTGAATTTTAAGAAGGAATTTGAATGAAGAGAAAGCACGCACAAGTGTTCATATAGAAATGTTAACAGTGACAGAGCTAACTGTGCAATGGAGCATCCCTTTTAGAAGATTCCGGTGTGCAGAAGACAGTGTTGATTCAATTGCAAGGTTTATTTTTAGTCCATTTCATGCTACATTGATTTTGACAAAGATGTCATGATTTATTACTTGAATAAATAACAGTTGAGCTAGCAGAATGGGTTTCAACTTTCCCTCCTTCGTGTCTCCATGACAACACACTCTCTTCCTCACTTCCTTTGACATTCACACAAAGTTCTATGGATGGTTGTATGAATGCTATCATCTGTAGAGTAATTACACAAACCTCAGTGTTTCAGACTACCTACAGGAAGCAAAGGGCAGAATACCCAGGGCTACCTTATAGCTGTGTGTCCCTGTGACATGGAGAAAAGCAACCAGACTGGAATCTGAGACTTAAGGGTTCTAGATTTCTTTATAATTCAAAGTAGCAAAGGGAGGACAAATGCCTTCATTCTGGGTCTCAGTTCCATTGGCTGCTCTGTGGGAAGATTAGATTTTCTGGTTTGCTTTCTCCCCTTCCAACTCCACTTACCTAAGACCACCCAGTATTAGAGCTGTAGTCTTTAGTGGCACATCTCCAAAATTCCATATATTGAGAAGTCTCTCTGTGTTAGAAATAACCTTTGTTTGTACAATCAGATGTCTCTCCAGTCTATATTAGGCACAAAAGGCAGATATGGGTAGCAAGCTTAATGAATGTCCCCAATCTCTTTCAGAGTAGTACAAAAATTACGATGTAATTTGTACAAATATCTTGCCTCATCGTCTCAGATTTTAAAGACAACAGATTTTATGACCTCCAGAAAGATTGTTTTGAAATCATATCTTTGGGAGCTAGAGAGATGGCTCAGCAGTTAAGAGCACTGACTGCTCTTCCAGAGGTTCTGAGTTCAATTCCTATCACAACCATCTGTAATGGGATCTGATGCCCTCTTTTGGTATGTCTGAGGAGAGCCACAGTGTACTCACATAAAATTAATAAATAAATCTTTAAAAAAAAGAAGAGAAGAGAAATTATATCCTTGAATTAAGCAATATGATAGCATCAGCTGTGGTTCCACATACCTGTAATCCTAGCAGTAACAATGTTGAGGCTGGAGGACTGCTTCAAGTTCAAAGCCAGCCTAGGCTACATAACAATAGCATCAAGAAAACAAAAGTGTAGCTTCAAATCATTTCCTGTCCTACTGTTTTGATTTATAAATAATTTTGTTTCCTTATTTGGGTGCTAATTATTGAATGAAAAGAAGAAATAAAAAAAGAAGAACATAACTCCTTCTAGGTATGGTGCAGAAAAAAAAAGGTTTATTATAGATAAAAGGGAGAGCATAGCCAGAGGCAGAGACATCTGCAAGTGTCCAGAGTGAGCCTGTCCCTGAGCAGGGCCATTGAGAGGACAGGAGAGGGGAAAGCCAGGAGAGTAACGGGTAGAAGTAAAAAGGACCAGGTAACCAAAATGGCTGGACTATAAAGAAAAGAGCAGCTGGAGCAGGGGCAGCCCAGTCCCTGGCCTGGAGTTTAGGGTAGTGATGGGGTAGGGAATGTCAACCATATCCAACAACAGGCAGGGACCGAGGGATGCTGCGAGGCTCTGGGGATCAGGTCAGCTTTGATATGTTAAGTTATTTTGAGATCTAAAAATGATTATATAGTAAACTTTTATCCTTTAAAGATTGTGTGTGTGTGTGTGTGTGTGTGTGTGTGTGTGTGTGTGTGTGCACAAATGTCAGATACTATAAGACTTGAACATACACAAGTTCTTATGTGAAAGAGAGTTGGATAGCTGGTAGATTACTGTGATGCATTCTGCATATGGGTCTCTTCATTCTTACATCAATTTGCTGGGACACCTGACCCAGTGTTTCCAAAGCCAGAACAAAAAAAAAAAAAAAGAGAAAAACTGCCTCCCTTGAGTTGATTTACACCAGTTCCTTAAACTGAACCATATCAGTGAAAAGCGCCCATCAAGCAGTGAGAGGCAGCTAATTTATGGCGTTGGCTGCTGGAGAGACTGCAGTTTTAGGGCGGTCACTCACCCTCACTGATGGTCATTTGTAACTGTGGCTCCTTTTTATCTGCCCGTTGTGCTGTGTGTTTCCTGTGATTATATTTTAACTGTTCTTTGTCTTTTGTTTTAGCTTTCAATTTCTAAAATGTATAGCTTACATTAACCTTTTATCTGCTAGGTCTAGAAGATTATGAAATTGAAGTCCTGGCCTAGTTGGTCATCAATGGGAGAATAGGCTCTTAGTCCTGTGAAGGTTCTATGCCCCAGTATAGGTGAATGCCAGAGCCAGGAAGCAGGAGGGGTGGGTTAGGGAGCAGTGTTGGGGGCAGATAGGGGATTTTCGGAGAGAAAACTAGGAAAGGGGATAACATTTGAAATGTAAATAAAGAAAATATCTAATTAAAAAAAGTGAGCCACAAAGAGAAAAAAAATGTCCTGGGACATTCTATTTCAATACTTACTTTTTTTTTTTAATCATCTAGAAAAGTCATTTTAGCTGTAAGAGGCTTGGTTATTCTTCACCGAGTCTTCAACTTAAGTGTATGGTGCAGTGACCTTTGACAAGTCAGTCCATGTGTCTCATGTCATAAGCAGAAGGGTCTTAGGAGAATCCAGTTGTATATTCTCAGTCTTTTGTGGTGAAGATCCAGTGCCCTAAACAATAGCACAAATTAAAAATAGTAAATAAAAACAAGCAGTAACAAAATGGTGAACAGTATAAAAGTCAAGAACAAGAAAAGGTCAGGTTGGGATCAGAAAGAAAATGACATGCCAGAAAGGACCACAGCACTACTGTATTTAAAAGTCAGATGTTGAGTTTCTAGCTGCTCAAGCTAAAAAACACATGCTTAGCATCATAGGTCTTACTGTGAGAGAGAAAGGAGGAAGAAAGGAGTGGAGTTATTTTCAACATGTTAATAAAAATTAATTCTATTAGAAATAAAAATATGTTTGCCCTTTAAAGTGTTGGTGAGATGGTTCTGTAATTAGAAGTTAGCCTGTTAGTTTGATGACCTGCCCATGATTCCCAGGATCTCTGTGTATGTGCTGTGAGTACATACACATACACATACACATACACATACACATACACATACACATACACACACACATACTCATACCACACACACACACATTCACACACATTGCACATGTACACCACAGCACATGCACCACACCTATACATATGTAAAATGAGTAATTAAAAATATTTTGTATAAAAATATTTTTTATTTTTCCAATTTTATTAAAAATAGATTCTTTTGTTATACAATATATCCTAATTACAGTTGTCAGTTCCTCTACTTCTACCAGTTCCTCCCTACCCTCCCTCCTATCCAGATCCACCCCCTTGTGTCTCTTTAGAAAAGTACAGGCTTGAGCCATACACAGTGGCGCAGTCCTTTAATCCAATACCAGCCCTTGGGAGGCAGAAGTGGATGAGCCAGCCTGGTCTACATGGTGAGTTCCAGGATACTCAGAGCTATATAATGAGACTGTGCTTCAGAAAGGAAAGAGTAGAAGGAATAGGGTGAACTGGAGGAGGATGAGGAGGAAGAAGAGGAAGAAGAGAAAACAGGTTTCTGAGAGGTAGCAACAAACTATAACAAATTAGAATATAAACTAAAACAAAAAGAGATCACATCAAAATTTGGACAAGGCAAATTAGCCAAAGGAAAGAGTCCTAAAAGGAGGCACAAGAATCAGAGATTCACTTATTCACACAGGAAGCCCACAGCAAATACTAAACTGAAAACTGTATATATGCAGAGGTCCTGGTGCAGAATCATGTCAGCCCTGTGCTTGCTGCGTCAGTCTCTGGGAGTTCAAATGAGCTTTATACAGTTGATCAACAGGTCCTTGATCTGTGGTGTCCTCCACTGCCCCTCGCCCTTTCACTCTTTCCTCCTCCTCTTCCTCCGGTGCCCGAGCTCTGAGGGGAGGGATTTGATGGAGACATCCCATTTAGAGGGATGTGTTTCAAGGTTTTCTCTCTCCGCATGCTGTCTGGCTGTGGGTCTCTGTGTCTGTTCCCATCTGCTGCAGGAGGAAGCATCTCTGATACTGGCTGAGCTGCTGCTGATCTATGAGTGTGGCAGAAGATCATTAGGGATTATTTTATTGTTACTATTTTAATGAGTTTTTTTCATATTCGTTATCTATTCACATGACACATTTGATAATTGTTATAGAGATAACAATTCGCTATAACAGCAAGTGTTTTTTATTTATTGATAGTTCTAGATCCGAAAGATCATTTTTTTTCATTATTTTATCTGATTAAAGATGATCCTTTTGCTTTTTAGGACTATGAGTCTCAATGAACAAAATCACTAAACAAAATATGGATAGAAATCCGGTTTGTATCTGGATTTCTATCCAGATTTTATGTCCTCTACATTAAAAGCCTGGTCTCCCCAGCTTGGCACTATTAGTGAAACCTTTATGAGATGGGGACCAGTGGGAGGCCTTCAGGTACTTGAAGGACTCAGAGGAACTTCAGCTCTTTCATTTCCCCCTGTAAGCTACTTTGTGCATTACTTAATTAATCAATTAACTGGTAGTGTCCAGTTGGCAAAGTTGGATCCCTTATAAGTCTGGATCCCTAAAACCGATATGGGAAAAGCTAGACCTGGTGTTACACAGTGATCATCCCAGCACTGGGAAAACAGAGACAGGTAGATCCCTGAGGCTTAGTGAGCTTAGCGAGCCTGCTAGGCTAGCCTACTTCACAAGATCCAGGCCAACGAATGAGCCTGTCCAAAAGAAAAAAAGTGAACTGCTGCCAAAAACATTGACACCAGACATTGACCAGTACATGTTGATTCAGCTTACCACCGCCCACAGTAAACGGTGCACATACATGTACCTACACACACACACACACACACACACACACATGCTCAAACGCATGCATACTTTATGATAGTTCATTTAAATCTACATTTACCATACAGTGAAATAACTCTTCAAGCTATCTTTGGGCTTATAAACCAAGCATGTGCTGTTTTTGCAAATGTTTTTCTCATGGTTTAGGATTATGTTTAAGGAGTTCTTAAGTGGGCCCGTGGCCAGGAAGTTACAGTAATGTTTCCCTTTGGCTGGGCTTTTTGACCTAGTTTTCTAAATCTACTTTGTGAATAATCTTTGGGAAAAATTCTCCTCAACAGCTGGATCTGGTCTAAAGAATCAGCTTCGCTGTTGCTTGAAACAACATAGAAAATAAATACATTAAACTGAAGCAAGTTTTCCTGCTTTCCCTGCTATTTTAGAAAGCTAGTGGAAATTTCCCACCTTTCTTATTAAATAATTTATTCATTTGGGTCCTGCTAAGAATTGACCCCAGGGGTTATGCAAGCTAGGCAAGCACTCCACCACTGAGCTACCTTTCCTTTCTGAGGTAGGATTTCGGTAATTTCTACAAGGTGGTCTCAAACTTTGGACTTTGGACCTGCAATCCTCCTGCAGCAGCTTTGAAATTCCTGAGATTAGAGGCCTGGCTCACTAGGCTTGGCTACACTTCTTATTCTCAATCTATTTCAGTAGATCATCTCCTTCCTGTTGTCTCTACAAACTGCCCCCCGCCATCTTTTCACAATGTTGTGTGAACTACTGACAGCTGTCTGTCCTTTGTACATGATGGTATATGAGGAAACTAAGATAAACAAATTAATTACAAGTTGTATATTAAAATGAGTGTAGGAATTATATAATTGTGTTAGTTACTTTACATAGTATTGAATTGATTTTTAAGTGTTTAGGTTTATCATAAAACATGAAGATAGAATATACCTTCCCTGACTTCTGTAGCCTTAATATGTAGGCCAGATGAATATATATGTATCTTAGTTAAGGTTTCTGTTGCTGTGAAGAGACATCATGGCCCATGCAATTCTTATAAGGGACAACATTTAATTGGGGCTGGCTTACAGTTTCAGAGGTTCAATCCATTTTAATCATGTCAGGAAGCATAGCAGCATCCAGGCAGACATGATGCTGGAAAAGGAGCAGAGAGTCTTGGTCCAAAGGCAGCCAGGAGAGACTGTCTCTTTGTCACTGGGCAAAGATTGAGCACTAGGAGCCCTCAACGCCTGCCTATACAGTGACACACTTCCTCCACACTTCCACACTTCCACACCTCCTAATAGTGCCACTTCCCATGGACCAAACATACTCAAATCACCACAATATGCAAAGAGATATTTTAATACATATACAGAATAAACTAGCTTCAGGATAAAGATGACAGTTTGCTACTAGATATCATGATCAGTGGGAGCAGACAGGGGAGTGGTGGCTGAAAGGAAGGACTGCGTGTCACATTTGCACGTTCTAACTTGAGGGAAAACTCACCAACCTTATTCCATTTAGTCCAGAGAGGATTTTCAGTGGAGAAGGACTTGAAGGAAGGAAAAGGGAGGAGAAGCCGGGTGGAGTGAAAGAATGGAAGAACATTTCAGTTTGAGGCTTTTCTCAAGTCCATGCATCACATTACAAAGTGATGTGACTACTTGAATATAGAACAAATTCCTATTCTAGCCTGAAAATTAAATTTTCTTGCTTGAAAATTTTCTTGTTAGCAAGTTATGAAAAAGTATAGAGAGTAAACTACATATATGTGAAACAATACGATGCCATGAAAAATACATATTTTAGCATTAAAATATGAATCTTCTAAAACTGGTGAGATACTCCAGTGGTTAAGAGCACTGGCTGCTCTTCCAGAGGACCAGGAGCTGATTCCCAGCACCTATGTGTAACTCTAGCTTCAGGAGATTCAGTACCCTCTTCGGCTTTCATGGATGTAGGGCATGTAAGAGGTACATAGACATGAATGCAGTTAAGCCACGTGTGGATAGGATTTAAAAATAAAAAGCAATAAATAGACATCTTCTAATGTAGTATTGGGGAATTTCCAATTAAGGGCAGAAAATTTGGATATAGATCTTCATGGGTACACTGGACCTGCAATGTTCTCTCTCCTTCGGAAAGATTCCCTCTCCCAGGTGGCAGTGATGGCAGAGTAATACCAGCCTGCAAGCTTAGAGTCACCAGAAACAGAAATCGGTGCTGTGAATGTGGTCCAAGCCATGAGGTGATGCTGCTTCCTGATCAAATCACACAATGGGGAGCACATGGATCGGGCACAGAACACTCTGAATGAGGTTCCTGGGGCAATTCTGGTATACGAAGAGTAAATCCTATGATCTGCGGCCACAAATGATGTCCAGAAATATGTTACACTTCTAGTAATATGCCAGTTCACAACAGTGATAACCACAGGTTCACTTTTCTGCTTCTTCATCTCTGAGGCAAGATGTCAATTAAGACCTCTTAGGTCTACCCTTTTCACAAAGAACACACAACAAAGAGTTTATGGAATTAATTATTGCCACAGATGAAACTGGTTTTCTTTTATGAAAAAATTGGATCCTTGGCAACAGAAATTAAATTACTTATGAACAATCTGTACAGAAGTTATAAAGATCTATCAGTTCACAGAAAAGATATTTGATTATTTTAATAAAATAATATTTAACTCTAGTTCCATATCCTATACTTGCACATATTCTGAGTATCTGTAGTGCACATGCTCTGAGTGTTTGCAGACTGCTAAACTGAGACAAATGGTCTGGAGATATCTGCCGGTGGTCTTACATTCACTTGTGTCATCTGTACATGGTCAGCCTAGCATAATATGGGAAGGGACAGAATCTGTACATAGGCTCTTGCTCTGCGCCTTCTAGCTGGGGAGTCATGGGCAGATCACTTAATCCTTCTATGCCTTGGTTTTCTCCTATGTAAAATGAGGGTCATCAGAATAGAGTACTGACTAGCTGATAGGCTATTAGGATTAAGTGAGTTGTGCCTTATAAAATCCATGGCATCAATCTGGCACAGAGAATGCAAATTTAGGGAAGCCTTCAGTTGCTAGCATTCTACCCACCTTATTTATTATTGAGCTGTTTCCCATCCTGAGTTCTTATCTTCTATGGCTGTGCATGCCTGTTCTGGATGGATTTGAGAGTTTGAAACATGGAATCTGTGTTTCTTCTCTTCTCTCTAAGCCTGAATAAATATTATTTTCTGTTTACCATCCCATTATGGTATTAATGATAAAGATTATAATTTATTTTGTGTAATCTTAAATTATATGTCATATAAATTTAATACCTTAATTCTCTATGAATTTGACACTTGCTATAAGTTCAAAGCAGAAGGAATCTTGAGAACAGTATTGTGGCTTACAACTAATCAGAAAAAACAAACTCTCTAGAGTTAAAAAAAATTGTTACATGTGCCAGAGTCCTTTGATGTGGCTCAGAAATGAGGAGCAGAAATACTAAAGCCTTAACAGACAGTGCTGACTGTGTGAAGATCAGGTCTAGTCGCTCCTGCTCTTACTTGTATCCTGAGCCATCCAGAGCAGGCTCTGAAATTCACAGGATTCTCCAGCAACATATTTTAAATTATAAGGGACCTTCTAACTTGGCTTGGTTAGTTCTGTGTTCCAACAGCAAAGATTCAGTCTAAGGGCTGGTGACCAAAGAGAGTTGAAGATGGGAGTTACCAGACAATCTATTGGGTATAGGAACAAAATGGAAGCACTTCTATACATGTTTATATGGCTCTAAATTCCAATTAGCCTTTTGTCTTTAAAATGTCCATGAAAGAGACAGGATATGAGTCAGGGGTAAGATGGGTACTAAGCATGTACAAGGCCCTAGGCTCAATCCCCAGCACACAAAACTGTCTTTATAAAAATAAATTACCATATACTTGATGAATCACTATGGTGATGTTAACATACACACACACACACACACACACACACACACATATATATATGTGTTATATATAAGTGTATATATATATATATATATATATATATATATATATATATACACACACTTATAATTTGTTCTTGTTTTTGCTTAATTTTTTTGATACATGGCCTCTGTTATGTAATTCTGGCTGTCCTGGAAGTCACTGTGTAGATCAGGCTGGCCTGGAATTCACAGAGATCCACCTGACTGCCTCTCATGTATTGGGATTAAAAGCTTGTGCCATGACATCTGGCTTTGTTCTTATTATCTGGAAGGAAATAATTCAGCCAAGAGACACAAATGGTTTAAGCAGAAGGTCAAATATATGTGTGTGTGTGTGTGTGTGTGTGTATACATACACACACATATACACATGCACACACACATATATATACATACATGTATGCATACACACATATATATACATACACGTATGCATACACACACACACACACACATATATATATATATATATATATATACACACACACATGCATATACATGACAAATCCAAAGAGAATGGCTGTCCCAAAGGGGACAATAACACCTTGTGTTCTGAACTGTGGATTTTTAGAATGCCTTTGAGTGTAGCAGATCATGAGGTAAGGTGCCCTGTTTCCTTTCTGAAATCATGGTGGATTAGTATTCAAATACCCTTTAGTGGATTTCTTTTCATGGGGTCAGTAAGATTGCTCTGTGGGTAAAGGTACTTGCAGCCGAATCAGATGGCCTGAGTTTGATCCTCAGTACCTTCAGGTGAAGGAGAGCATCAACACAAGCTGTCTTCTGACCTCCACATTTACACCATAGTACCTGTGCACACACAGGTAATATTTTCTTAAAATAGAATATTTCCTTTAATAATCTTATAAAATATCCTACAAGGCATAGGTGAGGCAAATGACATTATGATAATGTCAGACCCTTCATTTTTGCATGTGTGACAACTGGGAAGGTGCTCACTCTTTAGTTTTTGACATCTCAGGGAGAACCTAAGTGTAGCTTCAAGGATATTTATAACCAATGGGATAGTCTGATCATCAGGCAGTACAGCTAAAATGAAGCAGCTACTGTTTCTTTGATTTTCTCATATCTAGGACCTGTTTAATGAGGAGGCCTAGCTCACAAGATAAACCTGACTTTCCTGGGCTACTTCTCATCCATCGGCTTACTGAGTCTGGTCTTATCTTTTCTCACTTTCATTTTTTTCTGTCTGCCTATCTGCTTTTCTTTCTTACTATTTTGTACTGCAAATTAGACAGCTCAGTGTCTCGTACATGCTATACAATGTTCTACCATTGAGCTATATTCCAAGCCTATCTATGAATATATTTTAGATATGTGTGAACTGATAGAGTGTGAGGGTAACAAGGTTTAAATGTGGCTGGACTTATCACATGGAATACTATCAACTGGAGAACTCTGTGTAAGTTTTCTGCCTCCTGTAGCCATAAGAGTTCATCTGCAAAGGAACTCAAGCTCCTAGAACTTAGAACCATGAGTCAATTTACAAAGCTCCTAACTACAGGAATCTCTTCAAGTCTGGATTTCTTATACTGCTGAAGAGTAGCTTGCTATTGTGAGATGCAAAATAGAGCTATTGGATTTAACAAATGTAGATATCTATCTTAAGGCTATATTTATACTATGAAATCATCAGTTGTCTAAAGTTCAGATTCAACCAGTGTCTTGTATCTCATCATACAACCTTAGCTTGGAGTCAGTTTTTATGGTAAGGTCTAACTGGCTGGGTGATCCTAGATCTATTACTTAACTTTTGGGGCAGGAGAAATGGTTCAATGGTTACAAGCATTGGACACAGAACTTGGGTTTGGTACCCAGCACCAACATGGCAGCTTGCAATCATCTGTACCTCCAGTTGTAGGTGATCTGATGCCCTCTTTTGGCTCCTAGAAGCACCAAGGACATACATGATACACATATGTACATATAGGCAAAGCACTCAAACACATAAAACAAATCTTTTTTTAAAAATTGCTTAACCTCTCCAAGTCTTCTGCACTTGCTCTTATCAGTTGTGAATGTCTTTTTGTAGCAAATATAAAGCACTTAATATATGGTAAAATCCTCACAAAATGCTTGTTTTATCATGGTGATGACCTGCAGTACAGTATAGTTTCTAATATTTGTGTACAGATCTTATCTCCTTGCCTGGAAGGTGGACTTTTTATCTGCACAGACATGCACTTAAGGAGTACATAGTTTGCTCATAAATACAGCTTTTGCCCCAGAACTTCTGTGGAGTCTGGTTTCCTAACTACTTGGCCAGGCACTGGGTAGCTATTCTGTTGAGTTTCCACATTTGAAAATAATCTGCCCTGTGTTAGTTTGACATTAACTTGGGGTGTTGGGACAGCTCCCGTCAGAACTATCTGTTGGATGTGAGGAACACTTAGATTTTTCTATAAAATTATGGGGCATAAATTTGAGGGAAAGTTGATAAGGAATGGTGGGAAGACTTGCCGGATCACTCACCTTTCCAGGCCATCCCTTGACAGGAAGTGGAAGTACCCTGCAGAGAGCAGCACTATCATTAGTCATACAGCAAGTTTAACTGTAAACTGCATCAACATAACTGAAGTCCAAGGAAGTCCTACCTTTACTTACTAGCAAGAGCAATGACCAGTATAAGAATTTAAGGCCATCTGAGGATGAGTTTATTTTTAATTACCTGACTACTTCATATATTATTGCAGCACCATACCATAATCAGATATTTTTAGAGTTTCATTAGGTGTATCCCTTATGCTGCCAAGGAACCAGCA
Source organism: Mus minutoides (assembly GCA_902729485.2). Classification (NCBI taxonomy): domain Eukaryota; kingdom Metazoa; phylum Chordata; class Mammalia; order Rodentia; family Muridae; genus Mus; species Mus minutoides. The sequence goes on along the minus strand of LR750234.1, from coordinate 45,884 downwards.
TCAGGATATTGTATAGTTACCACTGTATTCTTGGCACACATGTGCAATTATGATTTTTGAACTGGATTGACCTTTTAGATGAGTGAGAAATCATTTATTTCTATATCATTATCAGACAGTCTTTCCCATGTGTCTAAAGATGGTGGGGTTTTCCTCTGGTCTCTCAGGTGCTTCATGATAGCAACCTAAAAGGGGAAATATCTGTTGTCAGCAGGAAAAACAGAGTTCATAGATAGATGTCAGGAATGTTTCTCTAAGTCTGCCAAAAAAATATGACCAGAAGCTGTAGACTGATAAGCCCAGGAGTTACCCAATTGGCTTAAAGGGGAAAATGAGTCATGAGAGATAATAGATCTGGGCTTCTAGAGAACAGCTCCAGTCCACTTCGCCTGCTACTGTGAGGTTCACTTTACATTCCTCAGTAACAGATGCCATCCAGAGCCCTGTGTGACACCTCTTTCTGGTATCTCTAGACATACTACAGAATACACTGCACCTGGACCATCAAATCATGGTTCTCCCTACCTGTTCTAGCTATATATTCACATGGAATTTATCATCCTTTCACCAGATATTTGGACAATAGCCAGGAATGATAATATTTAGGTTTTTGAATTTTATAAACATATGGTTAGAGTCTAAGGGCTTTTGGGGGCTCTTTCTATAAGAAACATCTTTAATGCCATTATTCTTGTTGCAATGATGTCTTGAATGTTTATATGGAGCTTTTGGGTGAGAGGATTGTTCTGGAGTTTCTCACAAATCTCAGAGCCTAAACTGGATTAACAGGTATGGAGGCTTCAAGGACTACGATGATGATTATAATAATGATGATGATGATGACGACGACGACAATGATGACAACAACAACATGATTAAAAGAACAACCATAATGTCTCTTCTGTATTATTTTGCAAACTCATAGCACAATACAATTTCTTCACAGCATTGATAAAAATGAGATCACATTTTAAAAGTGATGGAGTGTCTATCCAAAGAACTCCTTTATCTTACAATTGAAGCAATGAACTCATTTTACAAATACTAATTTTCAGTCTCTATGCTAGACAATAGAATTATGGATGGTAATAATTTTTTAAAAGACATATCCTTGAGATGTTTATATTCTAGCTGAGAAGTCAATAATTTAAGTAATTAAAATAATAATGAGTGTCACAAATAAAGTAGACAGTTATGTAAATGAACATTGTAGGTACCAGGTCTGGTGAACTGTGAAGAACAGCTATCCAGTTGAGTAATAGATGCTAGTGTTTACTAAGCATTTATTATAAGCAGTCATAATATGAACATTACTTTTATCAAAACCCCATTAGGGGAGCCTGTTGTTGTTGTTGTTTTTCATAGATAAGAGAAATCAAGATCAAAGAGGTGAAATATAGTAAGCTAGAGGCTCATAGCTATTTGAAGTGGTAACTGACCCACCTTAAGCAATAGCACCAGGCTTTCTGCTACTCTAGGACACAAAGAGGAGTGGGTGAGGTTAGAGTCTAGGTCAGTCTCTGTGGGATCCAGTGGACCATGGTTAAGTGACACATTTAATGACTGTGTGAGCTGGGAAGGGGTCTTCCTTAGTACCTTCTGCTGCTTTGGCATTCACAGTGCCTCCACAACAAGAACATACAACTGTCTCCCTTACAATTAAGGGAGCTAAATCCTCCATATACAGCCAGGATTCTAAAGGTATGATAAATTTTTCTTAAAGAATAAGTGATTCATGAATCGGAGAGCATCCCATCTGAAACATTTAGGAAGGCACTTCTCCTGCAGAAAATGGTGAGCACAGAAGACAAATGGAGGCCACCTGTGCCCAAGTCACTTTCTTACAAGGTTTCTACAGACTGGGTTTCTTCCCTATGATGGCTTAGGCAGACTGGAATACTTTCTGTGCTAGCTATGCCACATCCTCTACATTTTCCTCAGCTGCAAAGCTGGCTCCCTAAGGATCATGCATAAGCATCTTGAAGTGAAGACGTTTTATCCATCTTTGTATCCCATCTACTAAACACAATGAAAGGAACAGTAAAGAGGGTTTCATTATGACTGTGTAAACCAGTCAGCCAAAATCCCCTTGAATTTCTCTATTAAGGAGCCCTGTAAGTCTGTATAACGGGTTGGATCTTTTTTTTCTTTTTGATTTCTGGTACCAAAGCTTGGATGCACAAACAACCGAGTGGGTATGAACAAACCTGGATGAATGGAGCAAATAAGGAACCAAGAAAAGCATAGGACACAGGGAAGGACCAATTAGAGTTGTCTGTTCCCTGCGGAAGACTCTGAGGAGGGCCAGTTAGGTAGGTGGACACGCCAATATAGTTGAATATGGTCACTTTAACAGAGGATGGGAGGGGAATTTGGGTAGAAAGTAAAGCATGATCCTAAGAGAAGATAAACTAAAATAAATGGTACTAAAGGAGGGCATTCTAGATGGATTAGTCATGTGTATAAAATCTGGGGATTTTTTTTTCTAATGTGTAAAAATAGTAGTACCTGCTTGCCCCTGGTACACTCACAGTATTTGCAATCTGACATACCTGCCAGTTGAGTCATTTGACTATTAAGGGTGATTTGTCTTCTTACCAATGATTTAATTATTAACTATACTCATTTTTCTCTTTCCCTAAATAGTCTCCAATTATAAGAATCTTGACCAATTGGATCACTTGATTTATTTAGCTGATTTTGTAAGAGTGGTATTGTAATGTGATTTTTAAGGAGATGCCAACAGTGAGCTCACATCTCTTTTTTTTAATCCCCATGTTGTTTTAGAGAAAGGGGAGAGGTGAGGATAAATGAGGCATGATCAGATGCCCCTGGTAGGGGCTGGCACCTGGCTGATACCTGAGGATCTTACCAAGGCTATGAAGGAAACCATGGCTAATGAATGTGCCCCACTGTGTTTGTGTATGAATGAAAGGAGCCAAAGAAAGAGCTACTCAGAGTAGGTAGAAGCCAGGAGCCTTCAACAAGAGGGCTGTTGTTGCCTTGCCAAAGGAGTTATCTAGATAACCAGGGACGGGCACCTCCTGAGCCTCTTCCAACCTTAAACCTGATGCCCTTGAGAGACTGGTGACTTCCATGTGTCATCTTTCATTTCCTGCTTTCTTTCCTCATTCAGTTAACTTTATACCTGAGAATCTCCTACAGAAGAATTCAATCCTTCCTTTGGACAACAGGGATAGTAGCTCATAAAGTATTGATCAGGCTTTTTTGTGGAAGAATGTCACACTACCAAGATCTATCAATACATGAGTGTCAACCTACATAGGAAACTGGATGGTTACAGATGTAAGAAAATAGTAGCCTTATGGATGTAACTTCTTCCAACAAAGCCACACCTCCTAATAGTGCCCCTCTCTATAGGCCAAGCATTCAAACACATGAGTCTATGGGCCTTGGGCTGAGTTACAAAATATATTAGGGATTAGAATGGAAACAAGATATGGGAAATAGAACAGTGGCATTTAGGCCCACACTTAGAGCTAGAAGGTCATGGGATAGAATTAAAATCCCTTTCTCTTTTGAGTTTTGGTTTTGATTCCAACAGGTTGCTATGGCCACTCCTATCACTAAAGCTACAGGGTTAACTGTCGCCTAGGACCCAGGAGATTGGAGAAAGCAGAAAATAAAGGGATTATGTCATTTTTTTTCATTGCAAAGTCCCTTGCTTCTTTTCAAGCTATAAATGATGTGGCTATTCTACCTTCCCCTCTCCCTCTTTTTCCTCCCTCCCCCTCTATCCCTCCCTTCCTCTTTTCTTTCCTCCCTCTCTCTAACTCAAGTTCTCAAGTTCAGTTTGTAGGAAATAGAGAATTAATATTGGAAAATACCATTTCACTGATTCTGTAAGTTGGGGAACTGCCCTCTCACCCACCTGCATGTATGTTTCTGGATATTCAAATATCAGGGTACACATACAGTCTAGCTGTCAGGTTTCCCCTGTGTGTTACATAGTTTCACGCAGTGAGAACACATGCGCACACAGGCCTACTGCATCGTATCTAGACCCTCAGCTTCTGCCTGGCCATGGTTTTTAGTCTCATCTGTTTTGTTTTGATCACAAGTTATAAATGGAGACATTGACATCACTGCTCAGGATGCGCAGAAGATGACTGTCTCTGTGGTATCTCCCCAAAGCTTTCTCATCTATAAAATGGGACGCTTTCTTTACAGATGGTTAAAGTGTGAATTATACAACATGCTATTTCAAATAACAAAACCTCTTTCCTTGTTGGGTAGAGAGATGAAGCATGGCAGATTGCAGGTCTTCGGGTCCTTTGATAATGCTGGCCTCTAGAGACTCAGGCAAACTTGGGAATGAAGAGGTCCAGTGACGTTTCACAAAATAAAGGAATTCCTTACGTTGACAGACTTTAGAGGGAAAGGAATCTGAGTTTGGGAAGGGAGGTCTCTCAGTTTAGATTAGTGAAGGTACTAGATAAAATAAAGGGCAGTATTTTAGGAAGTCATTTCTATTGTCTCGCCCTACTTTAGGGCTGCTGAACTAGGCACTAGTTTAGGCTATAAGGTGTGACTGGTTTCTTCTATAGGGGCAGCCTCTATGATCCAACACTTGTAAGATGTAACCTATTTAGGTACTTCAAATACATATTCAGTGGTCTGTAAAAGGACAGCTATAAATTTCAACATGTTGCATAGAAATCAGCAAAATGCGAATTGAACAAAATGTCAAGTTTTCACACACACACACACACACACACACACACACACACACACACACACATGTATGCACATGAGCATGCACATGTGCACCCCCCACACACACACACTAAGATACAATGAAATAAATTTGAAAGTTAAGCAATGGAAATTTTTAAGAGTTTCTTTCAGGCTGGAGAGATGGCTTAGTGGTTAAGAGCACTGACTGTTCTTCTGAAAGTCCTGAGTTCAAATATGGTGAGTCACATAGTGGCTCACAACCATCTATAATGAGATCTGACGCCCTCTTCTGGAGTGTCTGGAGACAGCTACAGTGTACTCACATGTAATAAATAAAGAAGTCTTTAAAACACACACACACACAAACACACACACACACAAACACACACACACAAGAGTTTCTTTCATTATTGCTAATTTTCACAAAAAGAAACCATAATTACTTTGAAACTTCTTACAAATGTGAGTTGTCATTGTTGGATGACGGTTTTACAATTTCTTACCATTTCTTTGATGAGTTTTGCAAAAATCATTCAGTGCTAACACACTGAAAATATCAGAATTTCTTACTAAAAAGATTTTGAATTTGGAAAAGTGCTGATTCTTGCTCTTTCAAAGGCAAATGGTTTACACTTGCTTCTTGGATCTCCTACAAGCAGTCCCTGTGCAAAGCACTAGAGCACCCAGCTATGCTTCCCACCGCTGCGCTCCATGTTACACAAAGGCAACCGTCACAGGAGGATTTCTGTCTTCTGCCATACTAATCTGTGCTCTCAGATGTCCTTGAACATTAATCTTCTAAATGCTCATTTTCAGTCTTCTAAAGAGAACTGGGAAATGATGGAGAATTATCTGTCCACCTCATGATAAAAATTTACATTCCTACAATCTACAATTTAGATCCAGCCGGGCGGTGGTGGCGCACGCCTTTAATCCCAGCACTCGGGAGGCAGAGGCAGGCGGATTTCTGAGTTCAAGGCCAGCTTGGTCTACAAAGTGAGTTCCAGGACAGCCAGGGCTATACAGAGAAACCCTGTCTCGAAAAAAAAAAAAGAAAGAAAGAAAAAAAAAACAATTTAGATCCACCACTAACATCACACTCTAATGTAGTTCATATTTCTAAAATGTCAATACAGTTTCTATCTTGTTTCTCCATAAAAGTAATTTTAAATGTAAATTAAGTGAACTTGTTAGTTTCCAAACTGTTCGAGTTTGGACTCTATTTACTCTGTAGGTATAGTCTTCATGCAAATGATGCCGACAACATCTTTGAATCACATCCCCCTATCTCCAGGAATATCACCAAACTACATTTCCTCCTCTGTGTTGTATCTGGCCTGAGTCCATCCACCCATTGACCATTCCCTAAACTGTTCAGTAACCATTGGAGAAAAAAGACTTGTCATTCTTCCCCGATGCCAGTGGACCTAGACTTAAAGGGGGCTAGGCAGGCTGAAATTGAAGTTCATCTTCCCTTATCCCAAAAGTAGAGAAGAAAGCATGTCCTTTATCTTCTGACTGCTGGGGAGCTATAAAAATTTCAGCTTAGCCTGGGTTGGGGAAGAGGATTGCTTCCTGAAGTATGCTCAGGAGGCCACAAAGCTCCCACCCATGCAGTCAGATAGTCAACTGTGTGTGCACTATCCAACTTTAATTTTCTCTCCTTGCAACTTCTGAATAAAAGAAGGGGTTATATTAGATACTAGATAATCAATGAGGACTGACAGGTTGGAAGAGGACATTTAAATCTTGTAGATATATTTATTATATTTTATATTATGTATATGCGTATTTTGCCAGCATGTATGTATGCATATCACATGCATTCCTGGCACCCATGGAGGTCAGAAGAGGGCCTTTTAAAGAAAAAGTAGATATAACTTAATTGTTCCAATAGCCTGAGTTTTAAGCTTCCCCTATGATGGAATACTGTGCATTTAAATTACCCTGAAACACACAGCATTTTCTTGGTATGTCATCAGAATGCCTTCAGATTACACAATCTGACAAATAAAACTTCTGAAAATTTATAGCAAGATGACCCTGGTAACAACATTCTTATGAAAGTCAAGTCATTTGAGTAATGCTATAATGTTTTTTTTCCATAAGTAATATATCCCTGAAGTCAAGGTTTGATATTCTAATATCATGTTTCTTAAATACATTAAATATGTTACCAAAAGAATCTAATAAAAGTAGCTAAAGGTAGGACATAAACAACAGGTTCTACCCTGCTTTCTTATTCTCTGACTATCCAGCATCTGAAACTTCTCAAATTATAAGTAAATGTGCTTTCACAGGATAGTAACTTCTAGCTGAATACTTACCTAAATATACTTTCCATTGATTTTCATCACTAAAATTATGTAAGTGCTGATTTCTTCTGTATATGATATGATGGTTTCATGAAATTCCTTTATTCAATTAAAAAATTATCATCATTGTGCATGTGTTTGTGTGCACATACTTGTGCATGATATGCAGAGGCTGATGTGCACACCATGACACATGTGGAGAGATTAGAGAACAGCTCTGAAGCTTCCTTCTCCCCTGAACCTTTCCATAGTTTTCAGGGATTGAACCAAGGTGCTAGGATCTGTGGGGAAAGTGTGCCTAACCAGTGAGCAATCTCCCCTGCCCTGGAAGCTCTTTTCTGTAGAAAACGGAAACTACCATGAGACCCATTTTTCAATGGGATGAAGAGTTAATCCCACCGACTGGAAACCCTAGTAGAGTTTCTGCTCTTTGTTGTAGGAAAATGGCTTTGGTATATGAGGGTTACTAAAAGAGATATGGTTCTTTCCACCTGTAGCTTATGTTCTGTGGAAAAAGACAAAACATAAAACGAGCAAATTTACAAATTGAGGAAAGTATTATGAAGTTGGAGAGCAAATAGCTATAGAAGAGGGGCCTCCAAAAAAGCTCATTTTACTACCAAGCTTGATGACCTGAGTTTAATCTTCTAAACCACAGGACAGAAGAAGAGAATCAACTCCCACAGTTTGTCCTTTGACTCCACATGAGTGCCGTGCATAGCCCTACTCTGTCCACAGGTGTGCACAAATGTAAAGAAATTTAACAGGAGAAAGTGAGTGGATGATTTAAGTTGTATTGCATTCCAGAAAAGACCTCTCCAAAGTGGTGGTATTTGTGCTAAGTCCAGAAGAATGTGATAAAAATTATAGAAAAGAAGACTATATTTGAGGCACAGTTTCTGAAGTTGGAAAGGACTTGATGAATTTAGGAGTTAAAAGGCCAACATGATGAGAATCCCAGAACAAAAACAGGAAGAAGCTCACAGGGTCCTGTATATGCGTGTAATTTAGTCCAAGTGCCATGAGGAATCATTAAACAGTTTTGGACAGTTGGATGCTATCATAAAATGATATTTTTAGGTTCCCCTAATCTCTGTATAGATAAAAGTAGGTATAAGCAAGTATAAAAACAGGAAGCAGTGATGGGGGGAGGGGCACTGACAACCAAGTCCTTTCTCACCTGTTCTCTCATCTCATTTTACATAAGACCTCTGCCTTGACTCTCTTACACCTGGGACCTTACACATAAATCACTTCTGATTTCGTGACCCGACACCCTTTCCGATGTGTCTCTGTTCAACTACAACGTTACCTTGTTTCCAAATAAATTCTTTAGTTACTCCTACACATTACAAAAAGGTATCTATAAAATATCTAAGAGAAAGTTAAGGGATATTAATTTTTAAAATAGACATCTCCCCCACTCTTTATCCTCAGTTTTACTTTTTGTGGTTTAATTTAACAATAATCAACCATAGGCCAAAATCTCAAATGGAAAATTCTAGAAGTAAGCAATTAATACATTTTAAATAACTTTTATTACCGTGTATTTTTGCATTGTTCTGCTGTGTTGATGGTTGTTCTTATTGTCAGCTTACTATTTAAAGTTTACTGTAGTTATATATGTGCAAAACAAATAGTACATATACTATTATTACCCATGATGTCCAGCATCCTTTGAGGCTTCAAAAATGTACCAACCAATAAGACTGGGGCTATAGAGTCTTGAGATCTGGAATAACACTAGAATAGAGATTAGAGCTTGGAAATTACTATCATATTGAAAATATTTAAATCCCTAGAACATTTCTCAGGAAGAGAGTATAGAAGGAATAGTGGACAAGTTTAGGATAAAACACATGGCTCATAAGACATCTATAATAGAGGCAACAGAGAAATCTAAGCTTACAAAGATTGGGCACAGACATTGGCCAATCAGGGCACATGCCAGTGCATCTCTACTATAAATGAGTAAATCAGATATTATTCCTTCCACTTGATGGTTGACAAATATTTAGCAGAGTTGGAGAAGAAACCAGGACAGTAAGAAGGCTAGGATAATGGTGGCTTGAAATAGTATCTGCTGATGTAGCATGAGGTACTACAATCTAGCCATCTACTGGGTGATAACTTTGCCATAACAGTAATTTAGTCCAGTACATTGCTATGTGTTCATAATGAGGCTGTTCTAAACTATATGCACTTAGTGTACTGATTAAATGTTTATCACATACCATTAACATGGTACCTAATACTTGATAATGATAGATTATTGCTATCACCTTGCAAATGTACTATTATTACTTTAAATAGTATTCCTCGCACTTATACAGAAAACTTTTTTTTGTTTGTTTGGTTTTTCGAGACAGGGTTTCTCTGTATAGCCCTGGCTGTCCTGGAACTCACTATGTAGACCAGGCTGGCCTCGAACTCAGAAATCCGCCTGCCTCTGCCTCCCGAGTGCTGGGATTAAAGGCGTGCGCCACCACGCCTGGCTTACAGAAAACTTTATTATAAAATATTTTATCATATAATAAAAGCAACAACCTCATATAACTTGTGATTGTATCAAGAGGCCATGTCAAGTGGCACATCTATGATAGTCTCACAATGGAGGAAGTTCACCTAGTATTTATTGTATTTCTCAGAATGTATCCCCATGGCTGAGCAATGCATGACTATATTATAACAACTGGTACAGACCAGCTGACTGACTATTAGTGCTTATATGTGAAGGGTTGGAGAAAAGAAACTATTGAAATAGTCACTCCATTAGGAGGAAGGGTTTTATTGTGGATAAGAGAGAGAGAAAATATCTAGAGTTATCTGACATTTCCAAAGAGACACTATCTCAAAAGAGAAAGAGAAACAGACTGGACATGTGTAGGTCTATTTGAGAGAAAAATGATGGGGAAAATATGTAGATTATAAGGAGGATGAGTAGCTGTGGAGAGAGAGGCCTGTGAAGTAGAGCAGCCTGGAAGTTTTGGTGCAGAAGCAGCAACAGAAGGTCCAGGACAATAGCATAGCACCTTCGAAATGTCTGGTGGGCACTTGTGAGTAGAGACTGAAGGGTATGCTAATAGCTACCACATGTCCATGGAAACCCATATATGTCCTTTCTACCAGAGGCAAGAGAAAAAGCTCCTTTCAGAGGTGGGGTAAAAACCTATTTTACACACTTCTGAGAAATGCGGTTTTTAATCTAACCACTAGAAATCCTTCTGTAGTCTAGTTTGAGTACATTTCTGGATACATGTACTACCTGCGACCTAACAGTCCTGAATCCTGTACGAGGGACATGTATGTTACCAGAGTTGCTGCAGTCACTTGCAGAGGTTATTTGTTTGTTTGCTTGCCTGTGTGTTTGTTTTTGAAAGATGAGTTGTATCATATTCTGTTCAGATGGGACAGTGTGGAGACTGTGAGAAAGCTGGCCGTGGTTCTTAGTAGAGAAATGAAGCAGTAGGTCCGAAGGGTGTTTAAAGGAAGTGAAACAAGTCTGTCGTGCTTTCCATGCCAGTAGGAACAGAGGTGAGCGTTGGATCTGCAGAGTCCAGAGACTATCCAAGAGACAGTTCTATAAGGGAGTAAGATAAGGCAGCAGTAAGAGCTCTTCAGTACACTCTAGAGAAAAAGTGAATTCAGAGGCAGGCGGGCCCTCCATACCACAATGAAATGTCCCAGCCATCTGGAATATCTTATTTTCTTGAGTAGAAGCCAAGGTCCTGGCCAAGGAGCATTGAGCTTCTACTCAATCTTGTTGTATAGAGTTTTGTCCAGTTAATCCCTTGATTTTGTTTTTTGGCTTTTATTTTTATCTTCGTTCATTTATTTTGAAGCCAACTAAGGAAGAGGCTGATAAGGATTATTCAGGCATATTTTCACCACAGGGATTATCAGTGTCTACTTAACATCAGAATATAGAAACCGGGTACGCCCAGAATCAGCAGGTGAAGGAGGAAGTCTGATAATGAGAAAGTGGTACAAACACAAAATATACTCTGGAACCTGAGCTGCTTACTGCCTGCTGCTTCTGGAAAGCAAAAGCAACTGCTTTGCAGACATAGCTTCTATTTAGACATAACTTGGTTTACTCCTATGTTTCTCCATTCTCATTACACTGCCCATGTGGAATTTTCTATTCTTTACCTTGTAATTCTGTGACAGGCCGAAGTTGTGACTTCTCTCCCACTAAGGTAAACAGTTTCTAGAAACATTTTAGGTTAAATGCAGATAATTTGGGTGCCCAGATTCAGGCTGACTCAGTGGATGTAGATGTAAAAGATGTAGAAGAGTGGGGATCATTTGCAAATGGGGATCATTTGCAAAGATGGGACACAACGGATTTCCCAGAGACTGGGACAGGTTGCCTTTGGAGTTCCTGAGTTTTATGTGTTTACACTGAGTTGTTTTTCAACTACCTGTGGTTGCATAAATGATATAAGGGAAGGGAGTTATTCTAAGACATTGTTGAAAATGATTCCTTTTAAATGAGGATACAATTCAACATATAGCAACAAAGGGCACAGCCATTAATCATATGGAGGAAGAAAAGACCTCGAACCAAAATGTACAGGTTTTCCCGATAACAAGAATGACATTACAGAACAATGTATTCTTAATATGGCATGTAGTAACATGGCTATAAGCAGATAACTTGGAGGCTGTGTTTTTATATGCATCAGCACAGCTAAATGCTAAATTACTCTGAGTCCTGTGTCAGCCTTTGTTTGGTGGACCAGTTTTCTAGTTAATCTGAGTGTAATTTGAATACAGGAAAAGGAAGCACTGTGAAGATTAAATCTCTGTGGCCACAGGTCACAGAATGAGGTCTGGATTCCACTGCCTCTGGGATTTCAAAGTCCTGCTCTAAGTTTTGTAACTTGGCATTGTCAGTGCCCTTTCTACACTTGCCCTTTCTACACCTTGTAAACTTTTCTCATAACTTGTGACTGAAAAACATAGTTTAATCTTTTTAACCCCAGGCCAATGACGTCAGTAAGTGGAAAAGCCTTCAGGGCATGTAGGCAGTAGATGGGTCTCATTACAGATGGGTTGCCTCTTCAGCAGCTCTTTCAGTCAGAGAAAGCTAAGCTATTCCTCAGTTATTTATCACCCTTTGAGTCTTAGTAGATTAACATATCAAAAAAACTATGTCTTCTTCACACAAATCAAGTAAAGTAGAGAACAATCAATCTAGAGGCACATGGAAAAGTGCTTTACTACCTCTATCAAGAAATGACAGCTATCTGCTTCACTCACACCCCGCAGAACTAGACATGGTGCAGTCTCTACCTACTTACTTAGGTACAGACTACATAAAATAAACGTGAAAGAAGAGGAGATGCTGTATGCCAGAGTTTCTACTACAAATTTTTTCTGAACTATAACTATATATAACCTGTACATTATATATTTTATATTATACCATATGTATTATTATATATGTTATAATAATATAACATATAAACCATATTATATATATGGTCAAGTCCAGAATTACAGGTTTCTACACTTGATCTTAGCCAAAAGGCTGAGAAGTGATGAATTACAGGTTTCTATAACAGGATCAAACATGATGATGTCATTAAGGGTCAAAGTCATTGGTATGATTCCATTTGAGAATTGTTTTGTCCCACTCTGTAAAATAAATTATTAAAAGTAAGCTTACCAATACTAAGAATCCCCTGAGCTATTCTTCATAGATATGAAAGTGAAGATTTCTTATTAAATGTTAACATACACAGGGTAGGGGAGATGCAGGGAGAAAAATGGAGACAATTTGCTCAAAGACATTAGATCCATGGCAAGATGTTTTCAGAGCTCTGTGGGTGTCATTTCTCCATTCTCTCCTTCCTGTTCCCTTTCTCTTCTTTTCTTTAACACCTATTATTCAATCACAAATTATCAAACACCAAGGAGACAATCAGTAACAAAGTAGCCTTTGTTCCTGTATTGGCTTAGCATAAAAGATTGCTTGAAATTCCTGGATTTTCAAGATGTGTGTTTTCTTTCTTTTTTTTTTTTTTTTCTGAGACAGGGTTTCTCTGTACAGTCCTTGCTGTCCTGAAACTCACTTTGTAGACCAGGCTGGCCTTGAACTCAGAAATCTGCCTCCCGAGTGCTGGGATTAAAGGCATGTGCCACCATGCCCAACAGATGTGTATTTTCAAGAAGGGAAAGGATGCTGTCTCTGTGACTCAAGGGCCAAGATTCCTCACTCATGTGGCTCTAAGAGTTAAGCATGTAGCTTCCAAAGTGCTTATCTATGAGAATCGGCAGAGGGGAAATGTTCTTGGAGCCTTTCATGGAGGGGATTTCCATAGTCCTGGCCTTCAGCATTGTCTATCATTCTCATAGTCAAACCTGGGCTAAGATCAGAGTAGCAGAGAGTTAATGGGCCAGAGAGAAGCAAAGCAAAGGGGTCTTCTGTTGGTTGAGATGATCAGAAATCAAGTTTTTGTTCATTCAGTTGTTCAACAAATAATATTGATCTTTCTTCCACCAGTGGCCAATGAATTAAGATACTGTGATAGACAAAACAGACAGACTCCTACCTTTTGGGAATTAATGATTAGGTTTAAAATGTCTTTAGTATGTTAATGGTACAATCAACTTTCAGGTCTGTACCCTTAAGAAAATATCACATATGCATATACTTCTATAGAATTTTTAATATAGTGTTTATAAAACAATTAATTGGAAAGAGTGTTCATCAATAGAAAAGGATGAGAAAATATGTACTTATTAATAAATAATATATTGAAGATAAACTGAAAAAGCATGAACTACATCTTTCAAAATGAATAAATATCATGGCCCTGTAAGGTTATGTGTGTTAGTAATTTTATTATTCAGACAAAAGACTGAAGCAGGATGTTTAAGGATCGACTGGGATTCATAGTGAGTTCAGGACCAGCCAGTTTACAATAGCAAGATCATTTATTTAAAATATGATCGTCGTTGTCATCATCATCATTGTCGTCGTTGTCATCACCACCACCACCACCACCACCATAATAATAATAATAGTAATAATAAAAGTGAAAAATCTAAAAAACACAATGTCGAGTGAAAAAACAAATTATAGAATAGAATTTTAGACTATGGCTACATTTTCATACATTTAAAAATAATGCTATGTGTTATTTAGGAACACAAATATATATCAAGTTTTTGAAAGTGCACTGGGAGGCAAGGGAGGTGGCTCAGTGAATGAGAGTCTTTGCTACATAATCATGAGGACCTGCGTTCAGATCTGCAGAACCTACATAAAAAGTCAACCACGGGCCACTTGTACCCATTACCTCAGGGATGGGAGCAGGAGAATCACTGAGGCTGGCTGGCTGCCATCCCAGTTCCAGATTATGTGACAAACCTGGTCTCAAAAAAACAATAAAGCAATGAGTGACAGAGCAGGACATTTGACATCTCCCACTGGCCTCAGTTGGGTGGGCATACATGCACCTGCATACCTACATAGGTGTGTGCTACAAACAACATGCACACCACATAAACACACACACACACACACACACACACACACACACACACCCCACACACTTATCTGCATAAAAAATACATGTATGTTCGGATTGTTTTTCTCCCAGAGAAAGCAATAGAGTGAAATGGGTGGGAGAAACTATAAAGAATGTGAATCTAATTTCACAGAAAATTTTAAGGTAAAACGTGATTAGATAAAATAAGATGTAAGTGTACAGGAGTTGAATGCATCACTCTCTATTTTGTTATCACATTTGAGGTGTGTGTGTGTGTGTGTGTGTGTGTGTGTGTGTGTGTGTGTGTTTGTCCTTCTTTATCTAGATTCACTTTGTCCTAGCTTCAGCCCATTCCATCCTGTTCCTAGCACTCATCCTGCACAGCCCCTAACTAAGTCCCTTGGTTACTGGTTAGGACCAGAAGAGGCCTTTTCCCTTCTTGCACCATCAACAAAGCATTTGAAATGGTTTAGAAAGTGTGATGGTGGAAAGGGGAAAGAGCAGAGCACAGGTGCTAGTCTGTGAACCAGGAAGGGAGTGGGAAGCAGGCACGTGCTCATAGCTGCTCACCCCACCTGCCCATGTAGGCTTAGATGCTTCAAAACCTACTTTAATAAGGGTTTTCAATTGCTTCAACCCCTCTTCTAGCCTACCATCCAAAGGTAGGGGAGAAGAGATGGTAAAAAGTAGGACAAGGTGATGTGGACCTGGTTAGAAGTAGTTCTTTAGGGAGACTTCAGTCCTCATTGTCAGGATACCAGCAGTCCAGTTCAATAGTGGCAGGATATCAAACACAATTCAGCTGCAGTGACACAAGCCAGCAGAAACAGCCAGGCCTCTGCCAAATCAGCAGGAGTCAGCAGGAGTGACCAGAACCTTCAAGGATACCAGAAGTTCTCTGCCATGCCTCTCTCAGTAAAGAGAAGCAAGGAAGCATTGCATGGCTAGCTCTGCAAGTCCCCCATCACTGACTGCTGGGTCCTACTTATCCTCTCTCCAAACATCATGTGTCCTCTTGAGGGTCTGGCTTTCGCAAAATATCACATGAGTCTGCATCACATGACACATGGCTTAAGGCCAAGAGGATCTTTGGTCCAAGGTACCACTTATAACAGTGTCCTCAGAGATTATATTTTCTCTGGGTTGTGCTGGGTTGTGTATTTTTGGTTTTATAACAAACCTCTATCCTCTCATTTTATCTCTTTGTTTTATAACACAACCAGCCTTGAAATCACTGCCCCAGTATATTTTCCCACAGAATCTTATGCCTTTATATTTTGTCTTACAAGAGGAAAAAGGACTTGGATGAGTGAGTGTGAGTGTGTGTGTGTGTACATGTGTGTAATAGGGTTGGGAGGGATACTCCTGTCTTCTTAGTCTGCATTTCAGAAGCATCATTCATCTCTACTTGCTGTGTACTGTCTAACCATTACTAAATACTGTGTACTGTCTAACCATTACTAAATACTGTGTACTGTCTAACCATTACTAAGTACTGTGTACTGTCCAACCATTTTCCATGCTTCCTTCACCCAGCTGGATCTTCCTAGTGTGACTTTAACACTTGGCTTGTGATTGTATCCTTTTTGGATTCTAGCACTAGCTCCCATGTTGAAAGCCTGTCCTGAAGTTGTATTACTTCAAAACAATGACCCTTGTGGGGTTATCCCTAGACTTTTCTATGTGGTTGGTACCCTGACTCCAGACTGGTTATCTTCTAGCTGACCTCCTAATACAACCAATGAGTATATAATATTTAGTAAGGGCTGACTTGAAAAAGGTATCTACCACTAAGCTAGGTCAGCCTGGCTGGTCCATTATCTGATGACATTCAAGTCTGTACCTAAGCACATGTTCTTCCTCAGTAGGACTGATTTCTGAGTCCTAGAGAAATTGATATACTCTTTTTTTTTTTTTTTTTTTTTGGTTTTTCGAGACAGGGTTTCTCTGTGTAGCCCTGGCTGTCCTGGAACTCACTTTGTAGACCAGGCTGGCCTCGAACTCAGAAATCTGCCTGCCTCTGCCTCCCAAGTGCTGGGATTAAAGGCGTGCACCACCACGTCTGGAGAGAACTTGATATACTCTTATGTAACTTTCTGGGAT
>LR750234.1:0-26448 GCA_902729485.2 Mus minutoides | reverse complement strand
TTTTTTTTTTTTTTTTTTTTTGGTTTTTCGAGACAGGGTTTCTCTGTGTAGCCCTGGCTGTCCTGGAACTCACTTTGTAGACCAGGCTGGCCTCGAACTCAGAAATCTGCCTGCCTCTGCCTCCCAAGTGCTGGGATTAAAGGCGTGCACCACCACGTCTGGAGAGAACTTGATATACTCTTATGTAACTTTCTGGGATCATGTCTTGACACTCATCTATCATCAAGTTACTAATAACTGGGGTCTTCCCACTTTGTTCATTCCATCTGCCACCTCTCAGTACCACTGGACTCCCTTCAAACCCTGGACTTCTTATTTAGATGAGCTGACACCAGCCTCTGTCCGTTCTTCAAGCTCTTGGTTTAAGTAGGAAAGTACTCTTGGAGAAATTTCAAAAAAATATATTTATGTCAAGCCAATTCTCAGCTCTTGGCACTTACTTTTATGACTTCCTGTGTATTTTTTAATGAACATTCTGGCATTCTTACAAAAGTGGATTTTCTAGAGCTTCTTTTCTTTCTTTCAGATCACTTTATTTATTTGAGATAAAGTCTCCTTTGTAGCCCAGGCTGTCCTCAAACTCAGTATTTAGCCCAGGCTAGCAACAAACTCACTAATCCTCTGGCTTTATTGTCCCAATGGCTAGCTTTAGAGTCATGAACCAGTACACTCAACAGTCTCCATTTCATTCCTTTTTCTATATTATCTTCTGCCTCAACACCTTGTCCAGGAAGGGCTGAATGTGGGCATACTATGAGTACCTAGTGTATGTTCCTCTTCCAGATTCTTGCCCTCCTTGCCTTTCTTCTTTCTACCTCTGTTCTCTTTTCCTTTGTTGTAGCACTGGAGGAGGTTTTCCTAGTCCTTCCTAGTGTTAACTCATCTACCTGTGCTCTACATTTCTTTGCATCTGAGCTGCAAAGTCCTATAGCCTGTTATTTGGGGTAAGTGTTATGCGCAATTATGTTTCAGTAAGTGTGTAATTACCTACAGTGTGGGGGTATACAGTAGATAGAATGATGGATCAAATACAGCTATTACTTAGGGGAAGATGGTAGCATGAAACTGACTTGACTGTGTGGTAAATCAAGATAACAAATAGTTCTGTAGGCCTTCACTGGAAGGAGCAATTATTCTTATTTTAGATTTATTTCTTCTGCTATTCCTAAACTGGTTTCTCCATTCCAACAGCAGTATAAATAGAAAGTGCTGGAATTTACTAAGTACCCTCATTTCCTTAATCTGATCATCTATACAGGAAAGATTGATTGAGTGCTAATCATGTTGTAGTGCTATATTTGATGTTGGTAGATAGCTGATGAGCAAAATTCAGGACTCATGGTGTTCGCGAATAACAGAAATGACAAACTTTTATCACATAAATAAGTGTAAGGTGTACTATGTGTCATAATGAATGAGGGATGGGCCATATGAGAGTGTGTAATAAGGCATGCACACTCATCCCACCAAGCAGAGACACTTTCTCTATATTGGGACAGCGAAACTGAGAACTAAAGGATGAGTGTTGGCTACTGAGGCACAAATAGGAAAGGAAGAATGGCCTAGGGGATGTTCACCCCCAGAGGAAGCCTGACCCATGTGGAACCTTTATAGAGGAAGAAGCCTAAAGAGGACATGGCTTGGCAGGAGGCCTACACAGGGAGCCTGTGGGACAGAAGGCCAGACCCATGCAGGTCAAGTGGAGCCATCCCTGACAAAATGGTCTTTAGAGTGGCTTAAGAAGCTCTCCATATCTAAGAACCATGAAGACACTGAAGCTTTGCCCAGAGGGCTGCATGAGTAGATGCTTGGGTAGAAGGGGAATGCCACAGAGGATTTGAGTCAACTGTGATGGAACTGGAAGAGCACTGCCCTCAGCCTCAGGAGCCTTGAATTATAACTTCAAGGCTTATGAGGACAAAGATCTTCAACAGCTGCCTTTGTCCCCGAGCCTTGGTATCCATTTAAGGAACGTGGAGACAGTTGAGAGAATATTTTGTGACAAACAAATGGTCCACGGGGGTCTTATGTCATTTTCATTTTTTTCTAACCTCCAAGTCCTTAATTTTTCTAGTAGGTGACATGTCAGTGACACATGTAGATTATGGAGCCTGTGACATTTCTTCTCCACAGAGAAGATCCTTAGGCATACTTCAAAGGCACAGAAGTGATCATACTATTTATTTATTTATTTATTTATTTATTTATTTATTTAATTATTTGTGTGTGTGTGTGTGTGTGTGTGTGTGTGTGTGTGAATGTGCCCAAGGAAGTGAGAGAAATTATCAGCTCTCTAAAGCTGGAGCTCCAGGTAGTTGTAAGCTGCCTGATGTGGGTGCTGAGACTCAAACTTGGGTCTTCTGCAAGAACAATATGTGCTCTTAATCACTGAGCAATTTCTCCAGTTTGTCACTTAATTTTGGTTCCTTTATTTCTTTACTTTTGCAAATTACAGTCTTCAAAGACTGACTTAGCAGAGCTGACACAGAGTCCTACATCACATCCTCCACAGCAAGGAGCTAGAGCAGTCTCCAGTGTTGTTTTAAAGTTCAGGCTCATTCTGGATGTTCACCTCCCAGTTAGGTACTGGCTGGAACTGGAACTTTTAATGGCTACATTCNCTTCTCTCTTGCTCTCTTGCCTCTCCCTCTTGCTCCCCTTTCTCCCCATTCACTTCCCTCCTTTCTCCAAATGGCCTCTACTTCTCTACTTTCTCCCTCTCTCTGCCCTCCTCTGCCTCTACTACCGTCTTAACTCCCCTTCCCATGCCCAGAATAAACTCTATTCTATTATATACCATTATGTGGCTGGTCCCTCACAGGGAAGGGATGCCTTGGCATGGGCCTGCTGAGCCACTCCCTTCCCCCATACCTCACCACACCCCCATAGAACATATTCTTATACCTCTTTTTCTTTTTATAAACATATCACCTTCCCTTGTAATAGTTTTTTAAGCATTATTAATAGCAAATAATCAATTAACAAGCAAGCTGATATGCATCAGAGATGGATCAAAGGCAGGGAGCTTTACTTTTTAGAGCAGTGGTTCTCAATCTTCCAAACATAGGGCCCTTTAATATAGTTTCTTATGTTGTGTGAACCTCAACCCTAAAATTATGTTTGTTGGTACTTCATTACTATAACTTTGCTACTTTTATAAATTGTAACATGAACATCTGATATGCAGTATATCTAATATGCGACCCCTTGTGAAAGGGTCACACAACTCCCAGGTAGAGTCTTAGAGGCTCACGGTGACTCAGAGGTATAAGGGGTGCAACCGTTGTGTTTGTAAGACTATAGTTGTGGGAGATATTTTCCTCTCTTCTTTGAAAAGAGCACCTCAATTTAGAAGCTTTTGGAGAGCAAACTGTACTCCCTCCCAATTCATGTTCCTACCCTAACTAAAGCTACCACATGTAAATGTGTTTGAAGATGAGGTTTGTGAAGAGGAAAGGGAAACTGAGGTCACCAGAGATAGCACTAATGCAATCTGACTGAAGTCACCTGCAATCTTGTATTCAGGAGGCTATGGCTGGAAGATCAAGAATTAGATGGTATCCTGGGCATACATACATCAAGTGTGACCCTGATGTGGTACAGGGTACATCCATTGACAAGCAAAGTAAAGAAGCCTCAAGAGACCATGTCTGCTGACACTTGCTGCCTCCAGAACCCTGAGAAAATGAATTGTTGTTAGTAAAGCTTATTTCTATCATATTTCTCTTTAGCAAACAATGTTGGTTTTCTTTATTTTGTGAATGGATCTACTTAGAGATTCATAATCAAATTCTATCCTGCCAGCTTGCAGCTCAACAAACATTTCACAGTGTTTATTGGCCACTTGCTGATTTTAAGCCAGTACTAGTTCTTCATAAGTTAGCACACTGGTAATTAAACCATGCAGAATACATAAACTATTCATTCAGTGACTGAGTGCTATTAGGCTCTTTTATCTATCCATCTTCACAAACTCACTGCTTTTTATTGAGCTCAAAGCTGCAACCATTTCTTTAGAAATCTGCCTTTCAAAGGTGTGGACTTTAACCAGCAGTGGGGAGGGGGCTAAAGTACGCACTGCCCTCATAAAAGGATCCTATCAAAGTGTATCCAGGTGCTCTTCCGTTTTCAGGCAATAGATCTGCCAGGACTATGTGCCCTGGAGGAGAGAGTGGAACCAGGCCTCTTTGAAGAGCCGAGGAGACTGGTTCCACTGTCTCACAAGGCTTGCTGTTTTATTTCAGTCCCAGGGGGAAGCCAACAAGCCCATTGGCCTCACCCTGGCTGGCACTTTTGGCAGAGACTTCTGGAGAATGAATCAGAAGCTGTCTGCCCTAGCTCTTTGAAGTCTTTGAATGTGCATGCTACTTGTTTTTAGGTTTGGGCAAGCCAGGGCTACTGCTTAACCAAGGATAGAAAGCAAATTTGCATAGTACTTCATTTTTCAACAAATCTAAGCCAAGTGACCAAACTTGAAGGTGAGTAGACATTATCTGCCATCAGAAATATCAGACCAGAAAGCCTACCAGTCCAAAACTTGGCTCCTAGGACAGGGTGATATGCCAGTTTCTGCCAGAGTACAAGTATTGTGGTCCTTTGGTAACATGTTTCTGTCCTTAGGGAGGAGAGGGACAGATCTTGCTGATTAATTCATATCACTCACCACATTGCTTCTGAGTACTTCCTTGTGCCAGGTGTTATGTAAGGTCCTAGAGAACAGCAATGAATCGGGCTCTGCCCTTAGGGCTCAACAGTACAACTTAGAGCGAGCAAACACTGTTTACTCCCCCCTCCCCCCACTGCCAGCCCTCGGCTCCCTTATCAATGTCTTTTCCTCCATTCATTTGTTCTCTGCTCACTCCCACTCCCAGGGTTTTACTACTGGAAAGCTCCCGGAAGAGAGGTGAGGCCTAACCAGGGCACCAATCCCCAGTGGAGGAATTTTATCAAATACATATTGATATATGTATTTAATGGCCCCTCTAGTTCAGGGATCCCAAATCCCTGTGTGTAATGAAATCTGTACTCCGAACCGGCTCTGCTATACCCTAGAGGTCCTGGGGAGTGAGTATCCTAGAGCACTGGGAGCTACCGAGGTTGAGAGGCACCTCAAGGCTTGAAATCAACAGTGAACTTTGTCAATAGCTAATCAGAAGCTGACTGCCATTGCATCTCTCTCTCTCTCTCTCTCTCTCTCTCTCTCTCTCTGTGTGTGTGTGTGTGTGTGCGCGCGCGCGCGTGTGTGTGTGTGTGTGTGTGTGTCTGCTTATGTTCTTAAGTACCTTGTCTACTCAAGCACATAGCTTATTTTCTGCTTCCTGAAGAGATTTATGGCTACATTTCCATAGGAATAAAAGTCCTGCTGGCAGGGAGCCCCAGAGAGGCAGAGAGTGGCTTTGCAGAGAATCACTGAAAAAAATGTAATTGCTGGCAGCTGTTTGTCCCAGGGCTGCCAGTCATAAAATTTAACCCTTAATTATCCAGGCATTCTATGGGCAGAAACCTCTCTTGATCTAAGACAAGTGTTCACCATAGTCCTATAATAGAGGACTGTATATCTGTCATTACCTATTTGAAAGTCATTGCTTCTGTTGCAGGACTAACCAGCCATTGCACTTGTTAAGACATGAGTGATGGTGAAAGCTGGTATTAAATACTGTTCAGCAATGCCAACAGTACTTCTTTTGTGAGCTACAACAAAACCTCATCAGCTCTTACTGAGGAGTTCGCATCTGGATCTGTATGCAGTAATCCAACATTGCATCAACCTTGGAAGAAAGGACAGTTTGGCTTGCCTTGAAAATTCAAGGCAAGGTTATACCGTTCTTGGGCATTTCAAGAAGCAGAACAAAGGGATAAAAGCGCACATTGCCAAGATTGAGTAAGAGTATGCAGTGCCCTTTGTTGAATCTGACCTCAGGCAGAGCCATGGTTCTGGGAACCTGGTTTATTTTTTCAATGAGAAAGGGAAAGCGCAAGAAAGGAAATTGCTCAACACTAAAACAGTGAGTAAATGAAGGTCTCCATGCAGCCCAAGCCACCGAGGTCACGTTTCCTCATCCCTTCACAACATAGTGATTTTATCTCCTGTGGGGTCATCACAGTCAGAGTTCACTTAATGAGACAAACTTCAAACTCAGTTCAATTTACCAATTACACACATGGCAATGATGCTTACCGGTTAAAGGAAAACATTCAGGCTCTAATACTGATCAAATTAAGCTGGCCCATTGGAGAGATGGCTTTTGTGGTTAAAGCATTTATTATATATGCAAAGAATCTGGATTTGGCTCCCAGCACCCACATGGTAGCTAACAACCACCTGTCACTCCAGTTCCAGGGAATCCAGTGCTCTGGGTGCACATGAACTCATGCAGACACACTATTTTTTAAATCTTAATCCAAGAAAGCCTTGAATTCCACTGGGAATAACTACCATCCTGACAGATAATGTGAGTATTCAATGCTACAGCATCAGGAAGTGTTTTGTATAGTGTTGGTACCTGGAAAGTGCTCTTCATAGCTCCCCCCACCCCCAGAACTAGATTGGTGATTGGTGGTTCTCTCTCTCTCTCTCTCTCTCTCAAAATCTTTTTGTTTCAAGGATTTTCTTCCCTTTTTAATGGAGAAAATATTACTGAAGTGTGAACTATTACCTCTCTCTCTCACATTCTATACAGAGATGCGATCTTTGTCAGTCCTAGAAAACAGCTACTTAGAAGTGCTGCTTTCAAGAGTTCTGTGCTTGTTGCTTGGAAACAGCTTTAGTTTGTCCAGGAAAGAACCTTGGCTGAGTTCAAGGGACTTTGGCTACTGTCTTTTCTCAACTGCCTCAAGACACCCAGTGAATTAAAAGAAATGTGAGAGGGATGTAAAGAGATTCCTAGGTCTTTCAGCCAAAAGTTTCCATTGTGCGCTACTAGTGTGTGTGTGTGTGTGTGTGTGTGTGTGTGTTTGTGTGTGTGCATACATGCAGCATGCATGTGAATGCACATAAGTGCAACTGTGTGTGCACATGCAGAGGTCAGCAGAGGTCAGAGTAAGATGTCAGGTGTCCTCCTCTACTGGTTTGCACTTTATCCCCTTGAGGCAGGGCTTCTCACTGAAGCTGAGTCTTCCTAGTTGTTGTTTTCCATTTGGGGCCATGAAAACCTCAGTGGTGCTCCCTGTTCCTACCCAGATCCCTATCCTCAGCACTGGGGTAGCAGTCACATGTGGCCGTGCCCAGGATTGTAGTGAGTGCTGGGTATCCAAACACAGATGTGAGCCATCCCTATTACCCCTCCCCCAATTCTGCTGTGTCTCTTAATATCATTCATCAGATCTTAAAAATTTTCACCCTATCACCTATAGGAAATAAAAGCACTTCTTTCCAATGGCATTTAAATCTTTTTACAATTTAGACTCTATTTTTCTTGAAAGTCTTATGTTTTCTCCTTGGATTATGCATGAATTATCATATAACCTTCCCAGTCTCTTTACCTGAATTCTATTCATCACTGAAAAACCTTGTCTACGAAGCTTTGCAGTACCACAGAGCAAAGTTTCAATGGTACCTTCTTTTCTAGGTCTTCTAATATCACAGCCATTTTCACATTTTATTTTCACTTCTTAGGCTTCACTAGATTGAAAAATCCTAGAGCAGTGGTTTTCATCCTTTCTTCAAATCCTAGAGCAGTGATTCTCATCCTTTCTTCAAACCATTGTCTCCAAAAATATTTACATTACAATTCGTAATAGTAGCAAAATTACAGTTATGAAGTAGTAACAAAAATAATTTAGGGTTGTGGTCATCACAACATGAGGAACTTTCATTAAAGGGTCTCAGAGTTAGGCAGGTTGAGAAGCACTGTCATAGACACTGAGACATGGAAACAAAGGTATTGCTGGACTAAATTAGAGACTATGGAATGGGTTAATAAAGAAAAGAAATGACAGTCAGCTGGCAGTGATGGCGCACGCCTTTAATCCTAGCATTTGGGAGGCAGAGACAGGCAGATCCCTTAGTTTGAGTTCACCACAGAGTAAGTTCCAGGGCAGCCAGGACAACACAGAGAAACCCTCTTTCAAACAAAACAAAACAAGAAAATCCAAAAAGAAAAGAAATGACAATGAATGAGAACCGATGATAATTTATATTTGTTTAGCTACTACATGGGGCTGAAGAGGGAGCTCTATGATTAAGAGCATGTATTACTCTTCCAGAGGCCCTGAGTTTGACTCCCAGCACCTACATAGTAGCTCACAATCACTTATTACTCTGGTTTCAGGGGATCCAAAGCCTTCTTTTAGCTTCTGTGGGTGCCTATAAGAATCTGGTGCCCGTATATCGAATCAAGAAAAACATTCATCCATATAAAAATAAAAATAAATAAATGTAAAAGTCACTTTTATTTATCAGATAAAATTGTTGTCTCGGAGGCTCACTGCTGAGTAGGCTCCCTCTTTCTAGTTCTTTCTGAACTCTGGCTGACTGGTTCAATTCAGCTGTTCTGGCTCAAATCTCTCCGAGCTGACTGACTCAGATTGGATTCTCTCGGCATCTTGCTGAATTGCTCCGCTTGGGAAAAGTGCCTCTAAATTCCACAAACTGAAATAAAACTGACTGTAGGATCTGAGAGAAACTGAATATAACTGCATGAACTTAAGTGGACCTAACTGAACCTCACCCCATACTGACTCACTGGGCCCTGTTCTTGAGTTCCTTCTCTTTCCTGAGAGTTCAGTTGACTCTATCTCTGACTCATTCTGTCAAATCTTCTCTGATTGTTACTTTGTCTAAGCTTCAATTAGACATCACTTTCAAGCCTGGCTGCCTCCTTCTACAAAGTAATTTTACCTTCATTGTTTGGGATTTAAGGTATGTACTTAGGTCATGTCTGTATTCCAGCCAGAGGGATTCCAGGTGTGTCATTCCAACACGGTCCTGGAAAGTCTTTGGATATGATCCCTTGACAGAGCAGCCATGTTGCAGGGTTAAAATACCTCTACAAATAAATCTTTTAAGAAAAATCACTACTACAAGTAAGGGACTGTACTAGAAACATTCTAGAATCTAATCTGTGTAAGCTTATTCAATAACTGTGTTGGGATTAACACATTTACAGTTTAGTAAGTGAATTTCAGTATAGAATGACTCATTTAGACTAATCCAGGCCAAGCTTATGTCTATATTCTCTGTAATCTCCAATTCTCAGGCTCATAACAGCAAGCCAGGCATCCCCAGAGAAGACAAATGATACAACTGAAGATATCGGTTGTCATTAGTATGCATCATGAACTTAAGAAGCAAGGAAGGTGTGAGGTAGTGAGGGCAAGGGAGGCATAATAAAGAGAAATAATAAAGTGTGATAGGCATTGGCCAGGAGCTGCCAGGTGGGAAAGTAAAGCAAGCAACAGCAGATTCATAGATGCTGCCTACATAGCCCAGGACAGGCCTGCTTCTCACTGTGACTGCATCGAAGTTGGCTAGTGGCTCTGAGACCTGTCCATTAAGAGTAAAGCATAGTCCTGACACAGGATTGCCTCAACAACATAGTGCCTCTGGTTTTGGTAATGGACCTATGACCCAGAAGCATGTTGAGCAAGAAACACAAAGCTTCAGGTCTTAAAGAAAAATCATATGTGGTTAACATCTGTTTGAAATGTGATACAATGTGTTGCCACAGTATTTCCAACCATAGTCATGCACCTAAGAGTAGCCCACAGGAAATAAACGGCAGGGTCCCAACTTGTCGGTTTCTTTACCAGAATAAAGAATATTGGGGATATTGACAACTATACAAAACAAACAACAGCCCAATTCCACAACAACACTGAGATGAGGAGGCTTTCAGCAAACTCTGACTGCCAGATATCACAATGCACAGAAAAGGAGGCCAGGGTCATGTATGTGTACATATGAATACTGCATGTGGGTTTACTTGAAGAATGTGTCAGGATCTCCATTCATATGGAAGTCATAACTCCACATTACACTGAGCACATGGAAAGAAAATATCTTTCTGCAGCATGTAATCCTAGAAGATAGATCAGCTGGAAAATCACTTTGGAATCTGAAACCAAGATGGGGTACAGGCAGAGGCTATAGGGATAAATGTCATCTATGCATCATGGGGAATCTAAAACTCCTTCCTTCTGTTGTGAAAGTTTGTTAAACCACATGTTGTCCATTCATCTGCTTCTCATTAGTTTTGTTTTGTTCTCATTTAAATATACACACACAAACTAAGCAATTTTAATGAAGAGAAATTCTATTTTCTCTTGAAGTTTCTTTGATGATGTGGTTCACAGAAAGCTCTGAATTTAAAAAAAAATGTATAAATTAGAGAGTCCTCGCTGGGATTTAAAACAAAATGAAGTCCTGATTGTCCCTCTGTGTCATTGTTTTCCTTCTCAAGTATGTTCCTTCAGTCTTTTGATCCTCCTTGTGAAACCACATAGGAAAAATTCGGTCTTGAAACAGTAATAGCAATTACACTGTTTTTTAAAACAAGAAAATATAATTCACCAGAAAACTCTTGCTGACAATATCCAAACAAATATTTTCTCCAAACAGTTTGGAGAGTGTTGGGACCTGAACTCCTATCTATTCAAAAGCTGTCTGGGTATAGTACCCTATGCTTTTCTAGTCCCTATTGACTTATAGCTTTGAACAGTCTTTATGAATGATCCAGGTTGCTTAAGAAGGTATAGCATTTCCCCAAAGTACTAGCTTTCCCAGCAGCCATCTTTTCAAAGTGAAATAACACAGTAGAAATTATTTTATTGCACATTCTGAACTTTCACTTAAATTACAACTTGGATCTCTGTGTAGAAATATTTTTTCATGGTTGTTCCCACATAGTCTCTTACTTGATCGTCAAGGATTTATATCACTTTTATTTATGATGAAAGAAGAAACAATAATTCTTACTGAACACAGACAACTAATAGACACCTTCTCTACAGCAACACACCCTATCATATTCAGATCATATGAATCTGATCACAGGTAGTGCATTCGTTAGAGCATCTCTGTTGTCTATTTCTGAGGTCATTTACTTCCCATTTTGCTTCAGAATTAGAAGACATGGTGAGCCAAATAGAACTAGAGAAGGTGAGTTTTACATAAATAAGATGAAGCCCCACAATGTATTTCAGAGGATGATACTGGAAATCCAAGATAGTCCAAGAGTAGTTTCTTGGCCTCATTCCTGATTTTTCTCCCTTTTCTGCAATACCACCAGTGATAGGGGATATATTACTTCACAAATTAGCTTATTCTGCAAGTGCATTACTTATATTATCAATAATATTCTGGCCCATGCCCCCATATCCTCCATTCCAGTAGATTATGAATCTTAACAGGTCTTCTTGTTATTCTTTTTCATAACACCAGTAATATATTTCCCACACTGCAGCATACAATCTTAATATGTTGGAAGATTTATAGGATTTTAAGAGAAACCAAAGCATAAGTCATCCTTTAAAAATAAGATCAAGCCAACTTAAAATCTTCTAATGTATATTCTACTACACACAAACTCTAAATGCATTAGATATGTAAACCCAATGTCTTTCTGACCTACCCAATGTCTTTCTTAAGCACTCTCTTCTGATCACCTGGCTCTTCTTGTCCTTCGAGCATGGTGTACCATGTCTAAAACATAACCTTTGTCTAAGCTCCCTCTGGTTGAAAGGCTCTTCCCCTGTGTTCCTGTTGCATCCTTTCTCATTCAGTTATGGCTATGTTCAAGAACTATCTCTTCAGACTGTTATAACTAAGATGAGTACACCCCCCACCCCTAGTCATTAAAAAAACGTTCTTCATCTCTATAGTTCAAGAACAGTGTCCCATTTGATGACACTTGGTATCTCACAAACTAACCCTTTCTTCCCCAGGTCCAACTCATCAGTATCGAAAGTTCAACCATTAATGTGCTTTGGACCTGAAGATTTCACTTTAAGTCATTCCTTCAGGCATCATTAAGATCCTTTAAGGATCAGGGTTTGAAAGATCATTTTAAATCTAGGAATAGCAATAAGGACCATAAGGATGCTTTGGTTGTTTAGGACGACTTTAAGGACAGGTAAATCCTAATTGTGTAGCAGGAGGAGGGCTGAGCTCAGAAGATGCTAAAGAACATTTAAGACACGGCTCTTGAAGACTTGCATCATTAAACGGATGGGTTATTCTGAGAATGGAAATGCTGAAGGTAAGGACCGGAAGGAGCTGGAGAAAATCCCAGGTCTGACAATCTACTTAGTACTAGAAATCACTTCATTTATGGTACTCATTTTAGTAAAGTTAATCCAGTTTAAAAGACCTAGCTATGCTGACTGTGATGGCTGACACCTGTAATCGCTACACTTGTACTACTGAAGCAGTAGTATTACTTTGAGTTTGAGGTCATTTTGGGCTACATAGTGAGTTCCCAGGTAATCTGGGACTCCCGGAAGAGATTCTGTTTCTAAATAAACAAATAGGCCCTACCAAAGGTTTACGATGTGGTCTGCAGATAACTGTGAGTATCACAGTTTGCTAGTGTATAAGACTTTGAGATTCCAGACAAATAATCCCAGGTGGACCCTGGTGGAGTCCAGCTCAAGGCACTTCAATCCCAGTACCCTGAGCTAGGTTAAATACACTGCACTTTGGTTTTTGTTTGGTTTTGTTTCACTTGCAAATACATCTGTGTTAAAATTCAGGGAGTTGACCTAGAAGATTCTGGTGGGTTTTCCCACTTTGAATTGCATGGCATCATTTGAGCTTTAACATTCTTGTAGACGCAATAAGTCATGGTAAGAAGCAGGGAAAAAATGAGCAGTGGTGGTGACAAAATGTCCACCTAGAGCAGGCTTGGGCACAATTTGTGTAGAGAAGAGGTTGATAGCTTGTCATTGTGCCCCATATGCACAGTGAGCAGATGTTTTAGTTGTCATGAATAAACATTACACAGAGCTTGCCTTGGGAGGGTGATACTATTTTGAGAGAGATCTACAACTCCCCACAAGTAACCACTTGGGCCATTTCTGAAAACAATCCCCAGGAGGATAGTGTAGTTTATTTCTCTAGTTCTATACCCCAACAACCACTAGATCAGTCTTTCAGTAGTATAAAAGTAAAGTGCACACATCTCTAGCACTAGAACATTATAATGACCATTAGAGGCTGTCCTTTATTTTGCCAAGTCCTGTGGCAGAAATCTGTAGCCTCAGCTATTTGGGAGGCTGAGGTAGGATGATCAAAGGCTCCAGGCTAGTTTGTACAACATAGTGAGACACCATGTAACAATTAAAAGGAGAGCAATAGCTGAGAATATAGCTCAATGCTACAGCTCTTGCCTAACGTGTGTAAAACCTCAGGCTCTATCTCTAACCCTATTAAAGTTCTACAGGAAACATCAATTATCATTCTATTACTTCTTTTTTGTTTGAATATATATTATTTGTTAAGATTTGGTCAAGAAATAGACTAGATGGTTGATTATTTGATTTACTTATTTATTTGGCCTCTCTGTTGCCCAAGCTGGCCTTGAACCTCTGGATACAAAGAATTCTACTTCTCAGTCTTCCAAGCATCTAGGGCTATAAGCATACATCACTGCTAATTATTAATTTTTTAGATGACAGTTGTTGCTGTTTTAATGTCTTCTATAGGGTCATATAATTGATCACTTGCTTCCCAGTGGGTGGCACTATTCAGAGATGCTATGGCCCCCACAGAAGGTGCTACCTTGCTGGAGGAAGTACATCACTGGGAGCACCTTGCTGGAGGAAGTACATCACTGGGAGTGGGTTTTGAAGGTTTGCAGTCTGGTCCTGCTTCTTGTATGCTAGGTGCCCAGCTAGCTTCCCGCTCCTTCAGGCAATCCTCCTTTTCCATGCATTCCTTCTCCTCCATGACGTACTTTATCCTTCTGGTATTCTAAGGTAAAGAAAGCTCTTTAAGTTGCTTTTCGTCTCAGTATTTTATCACAGTAACAGAAAAGTAGCTAAGACAGGCAGAACAAGTAATAACAACAACAACAACAAAAAAACCCCTTCCTAATGCCAAAATGAGATTACTACTAGTAATATAAACTGAATTGGTCTATTCTGGCAATAAGCAGGGCACCACTTATGATAATTATATGAGAGGCAATTCTAAACACTGGGTATCTATTAATAGTAACATAGTGCTTTATCAACAACTAATTAAACAACTTATTTTAATTGGTTGCCATGGAAATAAATGGAGTTACATAGAAATGTTTACATCTATCAAATTTATTCTTAACTCTTGAAACATAATTCAGTTTTGGTAGTAAGTCATTATTATGTAGTGCTATAAGGTGTGTGTCATGATTAACAAGTGTGTTTGTAATTAAAAGATTTGCAAATATGCACAGATACACTTGCAACTGAATATTTACAAAAACAATATTCATGTTTATTACTCATAAAAGTTTCATTAGTGAATTTGATAGTTAGAAATGAAAATTTCATTTATCATAATTACTCTGGTGGTAGGTGGTCTATCATGTTGGCTCTGGGCATTTATCCACCCTAATAATGTAATCATGAGAATGGAAGAGGCCTCAAATTTTTAACAGAAGGCCTATTAATGTCTAGGCAGTGGGCAGAGGAATTATAGGAGAAAGTTAGGGAGAAATTCTAGTTGCACCATAATGAATCTTAACACAATTGATGTAGAATTTCACTCCAGGTATTCTTATTGGAGATCTTTGTGTCCACGTTTCTGGGACACTCCCTCAGTTGCTTATGAGTTTATATTTTACAGATTGTTCACTTCATTAAAAAAATTCCACAAAAATCAACTCAGCAGAGAGATGATAGAAGTCCTTAAAATTCATTATATTATATAGAATAATATGATTATATGTAGAATGTAATTCATTATGTATTACTCTTTCATGCAGTCACTTTTCTCCAAAAATGTAGTATAATAAACACAATGAGACTGTTAACAGTTTTTAGCATAGCTGACCCATTTACCTTTGGATTATAGAATTCATGCAAAGCATATAATAAAATTATTGATAACATCACTTGATTGTGTATAGTTTTAGCTATATATCAAGCAAAAAATAGTAATATATCTGCTGTAATAGAAATCTTTCAGTTCAGTAGCTTAGCAATACAAGAAGCTTTTTTTTTTCTTTACTTCCTGGAATTGTGTTGACATAGATTCTGGCTGCTCTGACCCCCCCTCTCCCATTAGAAAGGGAGGCTGTCTGGGAGAATGTGTTCCAGGTGTGTATGCTTTTGTTGACTTTCCATTAACCAGAAACAGCAGTGGAGCCCCATCTGGATACGGTCATGCTAGAAAATCTAGCCTTCTCTTCTACCTAGGAGAAAACTGGCTTCCTTTGGCAAACACGTTGGATTGTTTGACTCCTTGTGATCTTCTTTAGCATGAGTCCATTTTCTACAAGTTCAAGAAAAAGGACCCGAGAGGGAAATCCTTTATCTAACTACATTTTTTTTTATATACCTCAAACTAAAATGTTTCTGATGGAAGTGACTCAGAAATTAAAGCATGGCATTGATAGACTAAAAAGTGACAGAGATGGAGAAGATACCACCAGGACGGGGATTACAGGCGATTCTGCAGTACGGGGTCATTGGGGGTCATTTTTAGAATCTGCAGATAGTCTCGAATGTTGGCTCCAGCCGGATTCCCAGTTGCTTACTTTCTATCTTACTCAGAACTACTTTACAATTTATGTGATTTCTTCTACCATTGAATTTGATTAAAATCTAACTTGCAACCTTAAAATACAGAAAAAGTAAAGCAAATAGAATCCAAGGTACAGTTGGAAACAATTAGACTAGAAATCAGTAAAACAAGAAACAGACAAAAGTATCGATAAATGAAGGATGGATAGGAGAGATGGCTCAGTAGTTAAAAGCCTTTGTGGCTCTTCTCAGGGATCCAAGTTCAAATCCCAGCACTCACATTCAATGGCTGCCAACTAACTGCAGTGTCAGCTCCAGGGGAATCTGATACCTTTCGTAAACCTTTGATAGCCTTTGGGAGCACCTATGTACATGTGATATATATGTATAAGACACATATGCATACACATATAAATAAAGATAAATCTTTTTAAAAGTGCAAAAAAAAAGTGCAAAAAATTAAGGAAATAAAATATTGACCTTTTGAAAGATCAATAACCTTGATAAGCTTCTGGCCAAGCTGATGAAGAAATTGAAGACATAAATGGTCAGTATCAATATCACAACAAGTCATGAAGGCATTGAACTATTTTAATGTTTTAACATTAACAGGTAAAATACCATGGGATACTTTATCTTAATAATTTAGACAATATAGATGGGATGGGTAACATTTTTTGGAAGGCCACTCAAAGAGTTATAGCATATAATATGTATGTGTGAATATTGATAGTATATATACTGTGTTATGACAAGCCTATCAAAAATGCCTACATATTTTTAGATGCTTTTTGTACTGGTCCAATACTTAATTTTGTACATTTTAACATTTTTTGTTTGTTTCTGCAACTAGAAATTTGGTGAATTACATTAGTTAATTTTAAGTTCTAAATCAATTTACGTTAATACAATACACTCTATTTGTTCATAACAGTATTATTTTGCTTGGCAGATATGACAAAATATTTCAGACAGTGGCTTAAATTATTAGATTTATTTGCCCAAGATCAAAGAATATCTTACCCATTTTATGAGGATATGAGTACTATAAGATTGACAATCCACTCTTATAACTCCATTTAACCTTAATTAACCCCTTAAAGACCCTGTTTCTAAATTCACTCATGTTGAGTTAGGCTTCAAGATGTAGGTGTTTTATCTAAGAGGATACAAGAACATCATGATAGAAGTGAATACTCACAGTCATCTATAGGATGGAACACAGGGTCCCCAATGAAGGAGCTAGAGAAAGTACCCAAGAGCTGAAGGGGTCTGCAACCCTATAGGTGGAACAACAATATGAACTAACCAGTATCCCAAAGCTCATGTCTCTAGATGCATATGTAGCAGAAGATGGCCTAGTCTGCCATCATTGGGAAGAGAGGCCCCTTGGTCTAGCAAACTTTATATGCCCCAGTACAAGGGAATGCCAGGGCCAAGAAGAGGGAGTGAGTGGGTAGGGGAGCAGGGCAGGGGGGAGGGTATAGGGGACATTTGGGATAGCATTTGAAATGTAAATTAAGAAAATATCTAATAAATTAAATAGAAAACAAAAGGGCCTTTTCCCCTGACTGCTTCTAAAAAGAGAGAGAGAGAGAGAGAGAGAGAGAGAGAGAGAGAACAACATGATAATTACTTATTTTATATGTTGCTGCATTTACTTAGCTAGTTATCTTCACTACATGAAGTTTGGTAATAGACACTGGTTTACAGTTTCTTTTCTTTTGTTGTATTTATCTGGTTTGGGTACCAAAGAAGTACTGACCTTACAAAATAAATTGAGAAACATCTTTCACTTTGTTTGTAAAATGTATTCTTGAGGAACTAGTATTATTTTTCCTAAATTTTTATAAAAATTACCTGTGATGTGTTCTAGTCATGCAGTTTTCTTGTAAGTATATTTAATTAGAAACTCATTTTCTTCTAAAAATATATGTACATACCTACATATAAGTATATATTATATATATTATGTAACTACATATTATATATATGTATACATACACATACACATATACACACCTACAAAAACACATGTCTAAACATATACATACTTTGTTGACAGTAGTCACCAAACTATATCTCTTTAGAGCTACTGCAACCAAAGGAGTTCTTAAAAAAATATTATATCATCTAAAATAAGGAGAGAGAGTTCATTCATTGTTCATAGTCATTTGGTGAATATTCTCCTATGTTCTATGTTCTAGGCAAAACGTTCAGTGCTGGGAAACAAATTTAAAGAAAAATATATGATATGAGGTTTTTTTTGTGGTGGGTCGGCACTGCAGATGGTGAAAGTATTCACTCATAGATGTCGCTATTAGCCCATGCCCCTTGGCACTCATTTCACTACTCAAAATGTAAAACTCACTCGTTTTGTGTATCGTCTGATGTGCTTTAAAAATATAGAGTTATATGTCACCTCAATCATCATATTTATTTTTACTCCCTCCCCTAAACATTCCATAGCCCTGTGTAGTCAGTTTTCTCTCTCAGTAAAGACATCTTTATTGTGTACCCTGCAAAAGAGCAGTGGGCCGGCCGGCAGCATAGTGAAGGTCTACCATGACATAGCAAGCTATGGCTGTTCACGTAGAAGCTTCCGGTTGTTGTTGTTGTTGTAGTTTGTCTCTAAAGCGCAAAAGAGGGGTTAGAATACAACAGTTCTAATTGGTCAATGATTGACGTTTGACTCTGAGTAGGTCCTAGGTTCCCATGACAACAGCTCTGTAGCAGGAGGTAGTCTCGATTTTGACTTGTTGAGTGTTAGTAAGTTTCCTAAGGAGACTGTTCACTGTGCTACTGCCACAATACCCCTTAGACCCACACACACTTTCTTTCTTCTGAAAAGCTATATTTAGTCTGCTTTTGTGATGTGGTACTCGGGCTTTCTACAGCCTCCTAATATACAATGTATTTAAATCTCAGACTCAAGAAGAGTCTGCCCTCAGAAGTTTTATTTTATTTTATATATATTTTTTATTTTGAAAAAGATGTTTTGCCTATATGTATATGTATTGACATGGGCTTGGAGGCCAAAAAAAGGCATTGGATCCCTGGGAACTGGATACTGATAGTTGTGAGCTACTGTGAGGGTGCTGGGAATTGAACCTAGGTCTTCTGGGAAGAGAGCAAGTGCTGTGACTGCTGAGTCATTTTGCAGTACCTCCCCCCCAGCCCCCACCCCCTTCCTCTTCCTCTCCATTTATTCTCTCAGAAGGAGGAGGTCCCTCTCATTACCAATCCACCCTGGCACATCCTCACTGCAGGACTAGGCAAACCCTCTCCCACTGAGCCCAGACAGGGTGGCTCAGTTAGGGGAACGGGATCCACAGGAAGGTAACAGAGTTCCGGACAGCACCTGCCCCTCTCCCTCCAGCGCGCATGGCATGAAGGCCAAGCTAGGTATATGCTGGGGACTACAGTCCAGCCCACGAAGCAGCATCCTTTTTAAAATTAAAAACAAAAGAAAATAGCATGCCTCTGTGTGTGTGTGTGTGTGTGTGTGTGTGTGTGTGTGTGTGTTTTGCCATGTATTGCTTGCCCCTACTTTTAAGAGTTTTTACTAATACCAATCTCTAATTCTTTCTCCCTTTCCTCAAGGACAGTGGGTGGTTTGGGTTGAAGGTTCCAGGGCTTTCTGAGGACCATTCTCATCCTGAAGTGCTCTAGAGCACCCACCTTTAATCCCCTTCATCAGCGTTAGCTTAGGTGGCACGAAAGCGGTTTCTTTCACTCAGAAATCCCCACAGATTTTAAGAGCTTTCTGCCAGGAACCAGGACAAAGAGCAAATATGATGGTCATTCAGAAAGTGAGCTGGGGCCTCTGTTCCCTGACGCAGCCTTTGCTGCCTTCTCTTGTCCTGGACTACAGAACAGTTGCTTTGCTCTGCTGTGCCATCCACTTGGAAACATTCCAAGGAACTTTTATAATTTAAATACAAACTGAATAGGTAATTTCCATAATTTATTTCTACCTTGGGAAACATTTTAAAGTAAAAATATTGATTTTAGTAAGGATATGTTTTTCTATGGAATCCCCCTCACACACCAAGATTATCCTTGAAACCATTGCTCTGAATCCATTGAATCATTCTGGAAAATCGATTTATGGCTGGAGGGAAACAGGGACTTTTTTTTTTCAAATGTTGTCTGGAATTGTTTGATGGTATAACATTTTCTGGTCGACTGGGAGGATACAGGTAAAAAAGAGAAATGTAAATGTGCACTCATGTTAATACTTGGCTTTTGTTTCTAAGGGTAGTACATAGTACAGATAGGCCTCAATTTACGGAGTTACATCCCTAGAGGCCAGTCCTAAGCTGAGACTATTCCTAACTCAGCTGGATATAGTGGTGTATGCCTGCAGTTACTGGGGAGGCTAAGGCAGGAGGATCACTGTGTCTATGAATTACAGGTCATTCTGGATAATAGTGAGATTCTGTTTTAACAATGACAGGAAAATGTTAAGTAGCATAAAAAATACATTGAACACACCAAGCTTAACAAACAGCTTAGCAACTTGATACAGTGTAGGAGTCATTTATGGTTTTCTTTGCTTGTTTTGAGACATTCTTCTTTAGCTCTGGTTGGCTTTGAAGTCCTGATCCTCCTACTTCTAACTCTAAGTGCTGGCATCACAGGCCATCCCAACTTTCTGGCTGATTAGGAACCTGTATTGTCCAGATATTTATTGATAATCAAGAAGAGAAAAAATTTTTTTACAACTTTAAAGTACCCTATCCACTGAGTTTGTATTATTTATGTATCATGATTATCAAGTTAAAGAAAAGTAAGTGGAGCAACTGGAGGAGACTGTACTGTACTAAGAATCTGTACAGTCTGGGAAAATAATAGCGTCATTTATTTATTGCCTTTCTCTGAGCCCAGTACTCTGTGAGGCTGTCTATAGACTGGATTGACAAAAATGGTCCGGTGTCTGCTCTGTCTAAATAGTGTAGCCATCAACTATCTGTGGTGATAGCGGGTGGGAAATGTGCTTTACAAACAGAGAAACCTGAAATTTTTTTTTTTTCCCAACTTTTATTAGATATTTTCTTCATTTACATTTCAAGTGTTATCCAGAAAGTTCCCTATACCTTCCCCCCTCCTGGCCTGCTCCCCTACCCACCTGCTCCCACATCTTGGCCCTGGCGTTCCCCTGTACTGGGGCATATAAAGTCTGCATGACCAAGTGGCCTCTCTTCCCAATGATGGCCAACTAGGCCATCGTCTTCTATATATGCAGCTGGAGACATGAGCTCAGGGGGTAAATGTGGTGGCACACGCCAGTAGGATTTGCTGAAGGAGGCAGAGGAAGGAGGATCACGAGTTCGAGGCCAGCCTGGGAAACCTGAATCTTTAGACATAATTTTCTTAAAATTGATTGGAATTTAATTGACCACATGTAGGTATTGAATTGGGCATCACAGAGGAGGTAAGCAGGAGAAGTGACTGACCAGTATTCACAGAGAGTGAAGAGATAGGGCCAACTGTAGATGGACGTTATCTTACTCCCCAGTGATATATGACTGCTGAGAACCAGTCTTTCAGATATGACCACCTTAAACCATAGGACCACAAGCTGAGAATGAGTTCTTTTGTTCCCATTTGGACCTAAGCCAGCACTACATTTTACTTGGATGGTTTCAATAGCTTCCTAATTCACCTCCCTGCTTCCAGCACACCCCACAAGGGGATCCCGGAAGAGAAAAGAAGAGATCAGATTATATTGTTCCTTTGCATGACATCTTCCAGGGGAAGTTTAAAAGCCTAGACCCTTACAGCAGCCTGTAAGCTCCCTCCTGCCTTACCTACTCCTTCTTTCTCACTTAGCCCTAGGCTTGCTGTGTTGAGCACACACAGTCCTGAGGAGGACCTCAGGAGTTTAGCACTTTAGTTTTCACACATTTGCATGACTTTTATACCTCACCTGCTTGAGGTCCGTAGTATTCAATTCTAACCCACTCAGTGAAATCTAACCTGAAAACACTTTTTATCTCTTTGAGAGAAGAGATATTTTGTGTATTGCTATAGTCTGTTAAGTGCATCTAGCACATAACATATGTTTAATAAATATCACACCAATGGGTGAAAGAATAGTGACCCATATAAGTAATAATAAACATAAGTGAAGGCTAGACATGTTAGTGCACACTTGTAATCATATACTCACAGACAGAAGCAAGAGAATCACAAGTCTGAGATAACCTGAGTATATAGCAAGACCGTGCCTTAACCAAAGCATGCACATTAATACTGTTTTTGTACCATACTGAGCCTATATTACTTGGGTCATAGGGAAAGGTGAGTTGAGTATTTTTGTCATTTCAGAGCACCCTCTGATGTGACATTTTTGAATCTTATAAGCCAGGTAGTATCTTTTCTTCCCCATGTCTCTGGTTCACCTGAGCACACCACCCACATTTTGGAGCTTTGTTTCTTAGTTCTCACTGCTCTTGTCTATCCAGTGTTCGCTGGATCCCATCCAGCACATTTGTGGTGAATTTTGCTCAGACACCTTCTCAGTATCATCTTGAGCTCTTGAAGTTCAAGCACAACACAATTTTAGGCAATGTTGAATGTAGCTTGCTTTTGCTACTTTCAAGGTTCTTCTTTCTTCCATTCACTTCCACTTTTTCCTATCCTTTCAACCTCTAACACTAGATAGGAGAGGGGAAAAAAGGTAGAGGGGAAAGGGGACAAACTTATTGTTAGATACCTCCTACTGATTAGGGCCGCTGAGTTCCTTCAGGCAAGTTGATCTTCACCCTCAGGATATCTAATTATTTCTTTCTCTTCCTCCTTCTCCATCTTCTTTTCCTTCTTCTTCCCCCCTCCTCCTCCTTCCCCTTTTTCTGTGACCAACAGCAAACAACCAACATCCCCCAACCCACCCACCTCTTGGGGACCTAGCATTTATATACCCTCTGAAAATTCCAGATGTGTATTTGACAAAATCATGGCCCAGTGTTAGCTGCTGTGAAGCAGCCCCATATCCCCACACCTGGGGGGAAAAACCCCAAATCCATATTCTTATAATATTTCAGTCTTTTGTTGTTTTTTTTTAAGAAGCCCAAATTCTCACTACAGTTGAGTGGTTCTCCCTTGGGTAGTGAAAAACTTCTTGTCAACAATTATTTGTTGATGCACCATTGTGGACAGGGGCAGGATCAGGAGGGAGAAATAACACAGGCAATACACTCCTCTGTGAATTGTTTGTAAGCAGCTGGTGTGTGGTTCACCAAGTATCCTACCTATACACTGAAGCATATGCTGAAGGCTTCTGATTCTGTCAACTATATGTATGTACTTAGCAACAAACTCCTCTTTCTTTAAATGTATTGTCTAAGAGTGTTCTTGGGTTGTAAAATAATCCAAAATAACAAACAAATAAAAACAAAGACTGAACTGTAGACCACAGTGAGCATTTTTTTGTTTAAATGTGTTAAACATTTAAAACAAAATGATTCACACTTATGAACTGTCAAAACCTGTAACAGAGAAAAGAAAAATAAGCCAACAAGTTGTGCCTAAATTCTAGGGTTCATATGTTGCATGCAGCTTTTCACATTTAGTTTTTGCTCTGCATTTCTTTCTGTACCTAACAATGAGTTACCTTGGCTTTCACCTGGGATAAGAAACTTGCCTTGTGACTCTTGGAGAGAGAAAATATCTATGAACTCGGGCATTTATATGCTAAGTATTCAGACTTACTTGGCTCAAGAAAGAATGTCTTAGCTTACTACCCTCTAATTCTAACTGAATTTTAATTAGAATATGTCATTGGATGTGTATATATATATATATATATATATATATATATATATATATATATGTTTGAGGTTAAATTTATATCCAGAGCAGTGAATTATTTTTAAGTATAAAATTTGATGTTTTGATTAATATGACATCACCCAAGTAGAATATTTGCATACTCTGAGACAGTTCCCTTCATTCTCATTAAAACTGAACATTACCACTAAGCATTGCATATGAAAACTGTCCTGTGAAAGAAACTTGATAGGTTTTCCAAAAGCTGACATCATACCATATGAACATATATTATTCTAATGGTTTTGAAAAGAGAACTCCCTTAAGAATAGAATAAATGATAATAACGTAGGTGTAGAAAGCAAGATTTCTTTGCAGATGATAAAATATTCTAAAATTAACTCTGGCGGTGTTTGTATTTTTCTGCTAATAAGCTGAAAAATACTGAATTGTGAGTTTTAATTGGGTCAGTTTGGGGGCACATAAATTAGGTCTCAATGAAGCTATTAAGAAATCATTCCACAGTGGTAATCAAGATTCTGTAGGCAGCTGGTTGCAGCAGCACTTGAGAGACAGAGGTGTGTGGGCCTGGTCTACATACATAGGGGGTCACTGTTGCTTTGCTGGTTCTCCCTTCTGTAGGGTAATATGGGGGATGCTGTGCATTGGAACCAGGGCATCCCTTGCTTTAAGTAAATAGTTTATAGCTGAGAACGCCCCAGATAGCCCTCTTTACTGTTTACAGAGGTGAAGAACTCTCAGGTTTTGACACTGACCTTGAGCACAATAGTGATTCTTTGAATTTTGTTCCTGGGTTTTCTGGGCACTAGTTCCAGGTCCCTGAATTAATAGGCTAGTGTAAGTTAAGTCTTTCACCTTCCAGCCTATATGAAGTTCTGTCTGAATTTACGAATTATGGGTTATTTTTCCTGGTAAAAGCCACAACATCAGGGGCCAACTCTCAGGTTAGCAACTGCATTTTGTATCAATTCTTACTTATGGTTCTTCTCAACACAATGCACAGGCTGGGAGAATCAAGGAGGTAGGAATTTAGAACAGGGACAGAGGAACTATCTCTGAGAGGTCTTTTTATGTAAGGATGAAGGGAAGATCCACAGGTTAGAAATAGCCCATTAACTGTGATGCTTGACAACTGATAAACCTGACCTTCCTGCTGGTCTGGCAGGGGGAACCTGGATAGCAGTTAGCTTTCAGACATTGGAATCAATTTATTTCCCTGTATACTTTCTCATTCTGGTTCCTTTGGTGGGTACTATAGGTTGACTTTGACAGCCAGAGATGGGTCAGTCAAGAAAATTAGGTGATTCACACAGCTTTCCTTCTTCCTTGTGCAGATATTGGTTAAACTTCAGGGATGGCCCATACTGACCTGTGGGTCACGGGAAATCTGACCCCTAGCCCCCAATTTTAAACTTAGTCATGTTAGTCACTTCCCTTTGGCCATCTTCTATTGGCCACATGGGTAAGAGAATAAAGCTGCAAGAGAATCACAGGCTGGCCATACAACTGACCAGGTGAGTTTTTGCCTTGAGGTGTGTGGCTCTGGCAAGAACTTGATGTGGAACCCACTTTACTTGGACTAGGTCTTCATTAGACTGGATAAGCTAGTCCTGGCTCCCTGATCTCCAGTCAAATTGTCAAATTATATTAACAGAGAAGCATGAATAAGAATCAGCACAAAATAAATTTTGCTAGTTGGGACTTGGCCACTGCCTCATAGCTTTTACCTGGAATATTGGCCAGCAACTCCTACATCCATCCATAACTCACAGACTGTAACCTAAACCCTGAAAAGGAGTGGATTCCAGCCCTGGTTTCTGCCTGCAAGGATCAAACGGGGCAGGGGATAAGGGTGAGACTCAGTGAAGTGACATTTCAATGTGGGACAGTCCCAGTGAAGGGATTGTAGAGGGGACCAGAGAGCTTGTATTAGGGGGAGACCAACTTCCTTGAGAAATGGGCCTTTAAAGTTGGTCTCAGGGACTAGAGCCTCTGGATGGGGCAGGTGTCCCTGACCCCCCTCAGAGTCCAGCGACTGAGGGCTCTGGGGAGGCCTGTGGTCCGAGCGCTCCCGGAGGCGGCCGCACTCGCTCCCCACAGCCGCGACCCTGAGGAGAGGCGCGGGCGCGCGCTCGGGCCCAGGTGGGACGGCCTGCGCGCGGCTCTCGGGGAGGAAACGCCCGCGAGCGAGCGCGCCTCTCACTTTTCTCGGGGGAGGGGGTGTTGCGGAAGGAGACAAAGCAACAGGCAGCAGAGGGCTGCAGGACGCTACTCGGCCGAGTCTCCGCCGCCTCCGCGCCGGGCGCCGCCCCCGCCTCCTTCGCCTTGACGTTGCTGGGGGCCGGCCCCGGGTGCCCGCCGCGGGCTCCGCCGCTCACGCCGGGGTGCGCGCTGCCGCCGTCGCTGCCGCCGCCGCCGCCGCCGCCGCCGCCGCCGCCGCCGCCGCCGCCGCCGCGGGCCGTCCCGGGGCGCGCAACAAAGAGCCGTCCGCACTCGCGCGCCCAGCCGGGTTCCCCGCGCCGCAGCCCGGCTCGCCCGCATCCCCCCGCGGCCCCGAGCCCCGCGCGGGCGATGGAAGATGGAAGGGAGAAACGCCGCGGTGAGCTCCCCATCCGACCCGGGCTAGGGAGAGGGTGTGTGGAGTGTGTCAGGCGTCCGTACCTGAGCCGGGTTTCTTTTGCCTTGTCGTTTGCTCTGCCCCATCAGGATCCCCGGGCCACTTCACTTTGTGCTCTGATAACTATTTTTTCTTTTTCTTTCCCCAGCTGTTTTCTCTCTTTGTGCTTGTTGGGGAACCCAGGAGGGAGAACTTTTTATTGTAAAGGTTGCGGGAATTTCATTCACCCCTTCTGCCTTGTAAACCTCCTCTGGGGAGGGGAGTCCTGATCGCTCCGTCTTGCCTAATGATCTAAAGATCTAAAGAAGGCAGGCGTAAAAGAGGACCTAAGGTGCCCATGTTAGTCTGCCAAGCCAGCTTTCAGATTGAGTGAC
>LR750235.1:649536-735880 GCA_902729485.2 Mus minutoides | reverse complement strand
GTGAAGCAGGACTCAGAATCAATTTTATAAGGTCAGGTGTGCTGCATCTTAGGGTCACCACTGGATACCATGTATAGGAAATATACATGCCCATGGGTGGGAAATTCGTAACACAGAGGAGCAAGACAAATAGGTATAGCTTGCATCTGTATATCTCTGGAAGTGGTGCAGATATTTACTTGACATTAGCCAGAAAAACAACTGGTGCATCACATTCGAAAACAATTGTTCCACAAGAAACTTCACCATGCCCTTGGACTCACTAACCATACACAGCTGTCACAGACATAATAGCAGCCAGCTATGCATCATTCTTAAAAGGAAGATCATTGTTTTATTGCTTAGCTCCAGAAAACACACAAGGACACTAGCCATTCATAACAGGGAGACAAAGTCATTTGAATTTTACATTAATAAGGCCTTGGTAGGATTGCAGAAGCCCTTCTTTTCCAAGCTGCTTAGAAATCTATGGAGAGTTAGATACTTTCTCATCTACTATGAAGCTGTCATATACAGTCACATATATCAGAATTTGAATTTCATTAATAAGCAAAACAGAAGACACTTATGTTCCTGCAGCACATTATTTGACAAGTACATACTGATCGAGTAGACTTTGGGCTTCCGAGGCAACAGCTGAAATATAAATTCAAAACTTCCTCAATATTTGGGAATAAACTCAGAAGAGTATAATGCAGCATGACTAGAAGACAGGGAACTTCAAAACCTCAGCTTTCTTCTAAGTACAAAAGTAAATACCAAAATCAGTCTTCTTTTTTCAAATACCTATCACTGCCTTCAAGAAGATGAAAGGATGATCAGAAGAAACAACC
The DNA here is from genome assembly GCA_902729485.2 of Mus minutoides. Taxonomy (NCBI): domain Eukaryota; kingdom Metazoa; phylum Chordata; class Mammalia; order Rodentia; family Muridae; genus Mus; species Mus minutoides. The sequence goes on along the minus strand of LR750235.1, from coordinate 735,047 downwards.
CTAAAGAGAGAAGCTGACAGGGTGCCATGACACAGTCTAAAGCTCCTTCTAGAAAGAGAAGGTTGACTTTAGGCATGAGTCACTAAAGATTAAGCAGTTAAATCAGAAGAAGGGTCTTAGAAAGGCCTGGTTGACAGCAATATGCCCTCAGAAAACATCGCTAAGGAGTGGAGAAAAGGTTAAAATAAGAGGAGAATTTTTAAATTTGTTATTTTAAATTTTATTAATTGAAATTAAAATAAAAAATAATTTTCTCTGTTCCTTTTCCTCCCTCCAATCCCTCTTTTCCACCACCACCTCCCTCCCCTCAACTCCAAAGCTAAGCAGGACTAGGCCTGGCTAGTACTTAGATGGGATGAGAAATTTCTTTAGAAACCAGACATTAGAAATGTAAAGAAAAAAGACATTAAGAATATGTAGGACAGAAAGAACTTTAAAAAGGAACAAGCATATGGCTATTCAAAAGTTATGTCATCCAGTAAGGGAAGAGCAAAGTCATGCGACCCAGCAAGAAGGCCACAGCTTTCCTGTTCTTATACACCACAAAGATTATGGTAACTTTAAACTAGGAATCTCACACTTCCCTGGCTGGAAAAAAAAAACAAAATCAAAAACAAACAAACAAATAAAACAGGATAATATAAACAATAAAGTGAGACTTAAAGCTCAAGTAAGTGAGCTGATAAATATTTAATTTTCCAAAAATAGAAGTTAGAACTAATCCATAGCATTCAAAAGTAAAATATCCACAAGCCAAAAAATCGAAAACAAAATTCAAAAGGAAGAAATAATACAAGAGCTGATTAAAATTCAGAAAGTAACAGAAGTGCAAAATCACATTAAAAACAGAAATGAGAGTACATGATTTCCGAAAGGGGGAAAAAGCCATTGAAGGAAATATAGAAAAGAATACTAGAAAAACAGCAGCCAGAGAATAAAACAGAGGAGCCGGGTGTGGTGGCGCACGCCTTTAATCCCAGCACTTGGAAGGCATAGGCAGGTGGATTTCTGAGTTCGAGGCCAGCCTGGTCTACAGAGTGAGTTCCAGGACAGCCAGGGCTATACAGAGAAATCCTGTCTCGAAAAACCATAAACAAACAAACAAACAAAGGAAAAGAGAAGGAGCCCGAAAAGAAAGGGTTCACATGAGATTGAGGAAAGATGGCCCAGCTTGTTTTAAATAAGAAAGTAAAAGATTTCCCAAAGGAATCACATTAAATGGACAGACGTACACCAAGACTTACAGCTCTAACCTAATAAACTATTTAAAAAGAAGGGAGCAGAATCTACAAAATAAATGATTCCCCTAAGAACCATGGAAAACAACCTACAATAATTAACTCAAGAGAAATATTTACAGCACAAATAACAGATGAAAGGCTAATAATACACAGCCACGTGGCAGTAGGAGTAAGTAAATGTTCCGTGGAGCAAGCTGTACAAGCAACAATCCCAGTGCGCTCAGGGATGGGCAGGGTATCACTCAAGTGTGAGGCCAGCCGGGTCCAACAGCAAGACTAAGGCTGGCCATGGTTACACAGCCAGACCCTGTCTCAAAACATGAAGCAAAGCAAACAGACACACACCAAAACAAGTACGTGATTAATATGTATGTAGTCCATACACGAAATATATAAACAAAACCAGAAAGGGATGTCCAACTCCACAAAAACTTAATTACAGATAAAAATCAATATATTCTTATATTTTTATCAATGAATTTACAAACTCTATTCATTTATTCTCTCTTTCTTTCTCTACCCCACTCTCAGCATGTGTGTGTTAACTGATGACAAAACTTATTACTCACACGCTAGGCAAAAGCTCTACTTCTGAGCTATATATCCCTAGCCCACAACATTTAAGTAGCTTCTTGATACCCAGTGCTATTCTCATCTAACATTGATCAGAACGTAAAATAATAATTTATCAAAAAGCAACACTCCTAATACCTATTAAACTTTCCATACAATTCTAGTTGCACTTCTATATCTAGAGCTTACTCATACATGGCTATGAAGAAAACATTCAAGAATGTTTACTGAAATGCTGTTTATATCAGTAATAATGGAAAGAAGTTAAATTTCCATCACAAAGAAAATGCTTTAAGAGGTTAGATAAGAATTAAAAGAATGGAGAGCTATATAAACAGCAAGAAGAGTCTTTCAATATATCCTGTGACTGGTGACCTTTACTGTTAATTTTTTAAAGGTATATATAAAAGTAAGAACAATTTGATCCCTACCAAAAAAAAAAAATCAGAAATTATCTATTTCTATTTAGAGGCAGAGGTTTGAAATAGATACATACATATAGAAATAGGTTGATAATTGATAATAGATGATGACTGTAGGTAGTGCACAGATGACAGATACTTGACAGATACATAAAAAGTTAGTATCTAAAATGACATACACCAAATGATTATAAAGTAAGATGTATCATTGCTTTAAAGGAAACCAAGACCATTGTACTTTTTAAATAAATGTACAATTCTTGTTAGAATTTTAACTTCATAAATGGAATCATATATACTTGTACTGGCTAGTTTTGTGTCAACTTGACACAGCTGGGGTTATCACAGAGAAAGGAGCTTCAGTTGGGGAAGTACCTCCATGAGACCTAGCTGTGGGGTATTTTCTCAATTAGTGATCAAGGGGGAAAGGCCCCTTGTGGGTAGGACCATCTCTGGGCTGACAGTCTTGGGTTCTATAAGAGAGCAGGCTGCAAGCCAGGCGAAGCAAGCCAGTAAAGAACATCCCTCCATGGCTTCTGCATCAGCTCCTGCTTCCTGACCTGCTTGAGTTCCAGTCCTGACTTCCTTGGTGATGAACAGCAGTATGGAAGTGTAAGCCGAATAAACCCTTTCCTCCCCAACTTGCTTCTTGGTCATGATGTTTGTTCAGGAATAGAAACCCTGACTAAGACAATACTTGTATAATTTCATCTTATTTCTAAAGTAAGAAAATGGCATGTTTTGAAATACTTTAGATGGTTTTAGAATAACATATGATCCATTTTTCAGGCTGAGCTGTATTTCTTGGTTTTGAAATGCCCTTGATATTAAGGACTTCTCAGTACTACATTTCAATTCAAATATTCTTTCTTACAATGAATCTTCTGTAGTTTATCTTATCTACAAGAGCAATTCAATTTCAAAAGCATTTTCAAAATTCTGAATCCAATATGCCCTTTTCATACCTACACACACAGGGCAGACCCCGTGTGACTGCTATGGAGTATCTTGTTTAAGGGAAGTTATATCTTCACTTATCACCAACAAATGCATAAAACTCCCATTTTAAGCATCATACCTACCCACTACATTACTGTCACTAAAATTCAACTCATCTTACACTGTTGATCATTCAAGTTGGAAACTGTGTTCTTCAATTCTTTTTTTCAGAATTTTGGATGGACACTCTCTGAAAGTGGTAAGTTTAAGTAGACTACCAAAACAAGCACTGACTGTGCAAAAACAAGCAAATAAGCAAAAATGATGACAACTTCAGATCACCAGCACTCAAGGCTGATTGTCCCATTCCAAATGGACATTTGATTTTGCTATGAGCAGCTAAATAGTAACAGTGTAGCCCGTTTGAATAGGTGTCTGCAGAAATTGTATAGCACTTACCTGACCAGATAATATTCTAACACACTGAGTTATTAAGCAAAGGATATCAGCATTTAAAAACAGAAAAAAAAATTGTGCATCTTGTTTAGGAGTTGAACTTTTGAAAGAATATGAACGTTGGTTTGCAAGGCTTTTGAAGTAAAAAAAAATTGTTATTTAGGAATATCCAATGGTAATTACAGTATAATCACTTTTAAATTAAGATTTTTTTTGTTTCCCGTGGCAATGTATCACTAAATTAAGGCATAACATAAAATATAAAAATAGATGGATGGATGGGTGGGAGGATGGAAAGATGGATGGACAAAAAGCAACTGGACAAATGGGAGTGAACCAGACATTCAGCACAAACAAGTAGGACCTCAAAATAGTCAAACCTAAAGTTTCTTATTGACCTAAAACACCCAAAGAAATGGCAAACCTGGGACAAATGCAGTATGATTCGGTGCATAGAAGCACTTGTCTTCAGAACCCACTCGCAAAGGGAGAGTGTTGGCAGCACATCTCCTGTAACCAAGCCCTCCTCAGAGTCATGAGAGCAGGGACAGGAGAAGGAGCTCAGAAGCCAGCTACCTCAGTACAAACTGCACATGTACACAGCGAAGCAAAAGGAGGGATCCAGCTGCAAATCAAAGCAGAGGTCAGAACCAACTCCTGGAAGCTTTTGTGACCTCAAGGCAGACAAGACACACACAGACCCAACAGAAATAGCTTGGTCACACACAGACAGCAAAACTAGAGGCAAAGGAGGAGGAGCAGCAGGAGCAAGAGCTACAGGAGGAAGAGAAAGAAATGTCAATACCACCACAAGAAGATCCTGCTTTGTTACCAAAGCAGAGAAGTAGTTTCTGCATCAGCAAACACTCAGTACAGTCCTGCCATGGGAAGGACACTGTGAGATTCATGAGGGACACACTGGGTTAGAAAACATCATTGCCACATACAATCTAGTAGGAGATTCAAGACATACATACTCAAGGATGTATACACTACAGGGCAGCTTGTGCTGTGTTAAGTGGGTAAAACAACAACAATAAAAAGGTGGGGAAAAGGTAGAAGCAGTCAGAAGCTCTTCGGGGAGTAGGCAAGTCCCAAGTTGTGACATTCAAGACAGAGTTCTGTAATCAAGAAACAGAGGCAGAGACAATAGCTGTTGAGCTCGAATGAGCAAAGCACTACAGAGCTAAGAGGTAAAAACGTAGTGATGTCAGCATGCTCTGCACAATAGAAGAAAGACGCAAAGTGCACAAAGAAATGTGGGTTCTCGTTTTATCACATTTACCTCCATCCTTTTTCATGACTATCAATTTTTAGAAAATAATTTAGAAAAGACTATATCCATCTACACCATCAGCCACCTGGTCCAGGCCATTGGTTTCAAAGATAAGTTGGAGCCAGGTATTATGACTCCTCAATTAACTGGGTGAAAAGAATTAATGGATATGCCATGAATCTAACAATCCTCTGGGATAAAAGCCACTTAAAAAGTTAAAGTGATCAATTCTCTTTATTTTAATAATTACTTCCTCTTCGGATCTCACAGCACACATGGGAAGAAAGGAAAACTACCGCTCTTAATTTACCCACATGCTTTCAAACACTACAGCTACTTTGTGTTGTAATGTCATGAATTCTATGAAGCATTACTGTGCTTATTGTATAAACAAAGAAATCCAGGCTTGAAATGCTATGCACCTTTTAATGAGAAAGAACTAGTAACGGAGCATGTGGGTAAGTGGGTGTGTACATTTGCTTCATGATCTTTCCATGGCAATAAGCTCTCCCAAAAATAAATCCAGTCAATGTGGCCATTTGTTCTCAGGCTCAGGAGTATTATCCCACAGGTCAATGGCTGCATTTTTATTTTTGATCCCAGTACAGTACAGGTGAGTTCCCTGGGTTTTATTTGTATAAACGATTCTTCCTTCAAACTAAATTACTGTAAAAACACTTACCACAAAGGAAATTGCTAACAAAATCATTATCTACCTCGGTACAAGCTAATGTGATTACGTGCAGGAAACAGAAGCAACTGAATTACATAATAGAAATATTAGTTTAAAGGGTCACTGGATGTCAGAATGCATCATTTTACAAAAGGGTCCTGAGACACTTTTCATCAGAATTATACTGCTTAGAACACCAAGTCCAACACCATGACTCAGCAAATCCCTCTCTCCCTAGGTTCTTTCAGCTCCAGTCATGCAGTTCATACCAGGGAGACAAGTTATTCTCTTTCTGAGACATCTCCTTTCTCTTGCAAGGAAGAAGAAAAGACATAGGCCCACCTAAGTTGCTCCTTATTAGCAAACAAACCGTCTGCTTCAGCATGCATCCAATCACCTCCATTAATATAGAGATAATATATAGAAAAATGCTCAGATGTTAGCTAGAGTGGGCCCAGCTTAGACCCACAACCTCATCCTAGAGAGACAAAAACTAACAAACAATCCAGGTAGAACATTTTTCCAATCATCAATGGAGAAGCAGTGATGAGAACAGAGAATGTTTTCAGCCAGACAGAAGCTTTTCAGTGCAACTGAACAAGGAAATGAAAAACAATGTTTGTCAATCATCAGCTTCATCTAAACATACACTTTAACTAACATCTTCTTTCATATATACATGGTCAAGAAATTTGCAGGGAAAACGTGAATTACTCCCTGGTCTTCTGCAATACACTAAAACACTTTACAAACAATAGACATAACATTCAAAATATAGGTCAAATCTGCATACTTGTTTTTTAAAAGAATCATGGGGCCACCATGATACACATTCTTAAACTGAAAACTGTGGAAATGGAGGCAAATCCAGCTCAGTGACACAGAGGGAGACCTGTCCACATAGAAAGTTTAAGACCAACCAGAATGACAGAAAGAATCCAGTCTAAAAGAATAAGTTTTTTTTTTTAAAGAAACCACAACAACCTTAGAAGGACATAATATGCCCTCAAAACGTAAATTGAGATTAGCAAGCAAATATGATTGTCAAAAGCAGTATCAATCCTGTGAAGAATATTAATATTTTATCATATTATTAATAAAGTATAGATTAATAATTACCATTCACTACAGAATCCCATATATACAATCTACTGTCTGTAACATATTAAACATATTCAAAAAACCCTTGAAATGGTAAGCAATAGAGAGAAAATCTAGATGTCAGAAGAACTTAAATCTGAATGTTTTCTTTGTTGAAACTCGAGAGTAGCATGCTTTAGACTGGAACATAGCTAAGCTGGTTACCTGCTTACCTACTACGACTAGACAAGTCTTGGGTCCAATCCCCAACACCACATAAAATGACTTAAATCTCAGTACTCAAGGTGGAGGTAGGAGAATCAGAAATCTAAAGTAATACTTGGTTACATAAAAACATGTCTGAAAAAAGAAAAAGAAGTACTTTTTAGTAGTATATATGAGACAAAGAATAGATTATAATAATTTAAATTTCCATGAACTCTTGGGATTTTTTTCCCCTCTCTATTAACAGAGATTTTTTTCTCCATGGTATAACAACTACAAGATAATATAGTTTCCATTAGCTTTTTTTTGTCTAAAAAAGAAAAAAATCTGAAATTAAAAAAAGAAACAGACATTCTAATTCATTTAAAATTAAATTATATCTTTTTTAGGTTTTAAGTTTTTAAATGTGTTTCTCAGCCCATAAGAATTGCTGCAAATCACATTCTCAACATTAAGCACCCTTAATTTATAGAATATAAGGAAACAGTAGAACACAAACACACAGAAACCTCTTGAGCTGAGGCTCCCAGAATAAAAGAGAAGCCCTGGATCCTAGAATGCCATGCATTGATATAACCCTGGAAAGTTTATACAAGCACAAGAAATTTCATGCATTGTTTTCTCATGGTGAAAACTAGAGACAATCTAAAATGTCTATCAACAAGAAGAAATAAAAATTGTGAAACAGCTATACAGAAAAATAGTATATCGCAATTACAGTAACATCAGCTACACAAAACAGAAATAAACTTCAAGTACATAAAGAGAGTGAAAGAACCCAGACACAACAGCATACTTACTATGTGATTCAATTTATATAAATATTCCAAAGTGGGTAAAACTAATTTGTAGAGATAGATCATCTGGATACTACAGTAACAGGAAGAGAATATGCGGAAGCCAGGCTCTTCATCCTGATCAAGGTGGTTATGGGGGCACTGTTTTGGAAAGTGTATCAAGCTGTATGTAGGCTTAGGATGTGTACATGGTTCCATGTGCATGTTGTACTTCAACTTAAAATTTTCACACACAACATGAAGTGCTGCAAAGAATCTTTTAAATTTACTTTCTGAAACAGTAGATTCTACATTACTGTTCAAAACAAAATTCTTTCTGAAGATGGCTGTTCTAAGTAGTTATGTGATCTCTTAGGTAATCTAACCTCGCAGTGATAGTTCTAGTGACCAACAAATCTCAGATGTTCTGAAGACAGCTTTTAAAGGAACCTAATAGAGAAGAACCACATCAGAATACCAGCACCGGAATAAGATTTTAATATGCTTTATTCAAATAACAAGTATCTACTGTGAATCTACTAAGAAAGGAACAGTGTTGTAGTTATTAAAGGAATAAATACTATACAGTAAATACCTTGGAGGGAAGAATGAATGAAAATCAAGGTAAACTTTACTGTATAACACACACACACACACACACACACACACACACACACACACCAAATGAGACTTTCAACAAGTCTGAACATGCTCACCTGAACACACATAAATAAATACCAAAGGGGAAGTAACTGGAAATAACTATTTCATTATGCTCAGAAGTATAACTATTCTCAGGATTAGCTCTTCTATGTAAATCTTCATGAATAAATCTTGTTAATATGTGAAATATTTAAGCATATGCTACTTAAGCATATGCTGAGACGACAAAGGATATAGCTGGAGCCAGAAAGGCAGACTTCTTGAAGAAAAGGATTAGCCTGGTATTTAAGAAAGAGCTTTAGGTAACCAGAACCACTTTTGAAGTGTTAGAAGAGAGATTTGATGTCAGATTGTAAAGTTGAAAAATAATTTTAGAAGCAGGATAACTTTGATTTACAAGATCTTTCCAGATATTTATTCTGTGAATAGGGATTAGTAACTGAGGATTTTTAAATATACTAAAATATTATATATTTTAAACTGTTTGTTGGTTTCACATACATACAAAGATGATAAAGGTCATAAAAATCTGACTTTGAATTCTGATGCTGCCGTTTAGTGCTTTAGAGTGCTAGCATAGTACACATACATGTTTATACCAGATTTTAGATTTCTGCCTAAAGTACAGCCGTCTGTCTGTACTTTAAATATGTTAATTTTGCTGTGTTTTTAAGAATATTGAAATTGTTATGTAATTGTAAGCAAGCATTTGCCTTCTGGAACAGAAAAATGTACCAAAACTCCAGAATTACATGACTTATTAATTTTATTATCCTTCTAGAATAAAAAACTATCCAAACCCAGAAAACCTCTGAAACATAAACATGCTTAACTTAGCAAAAATTCAGACAATGGAATTCAATAGCAATGGGGCCCTGAGCCATTGTTTATACCTCTTCCTAGAGCTTTCAAATTGGGACTCATCCATTAAGCCCAACCAAGCAGAAAATTCTTGCAAGTGCTCATTATACATGACAGACATTTTCAGAATTTCCTCAACAGATACTGAGTGATTGTATCCATTTTAGATTCATACATTCTCCAAGTTGTAAATACTATTTTCACTCTAAAATAAAGAGTTATATCTACCCACGGCCGTGGCAGGTGATGGCATGACATGGTTTCCACCCCTGAAAAAGACAGCCAGCAGGGTGTGAGCCTGCACAAATGCCAATGGTTGCTGTAGGTGTAAGACCTATTGGAATTAATTTATAGATAGATGATATAGATATAGATAGATATAGATATAGATATAAATAGATAGATGTAGGTGTAGATGTAGATATAGATATACACATATATAGATATATAAAACTTCACGTTGCTCCTTCAGAAAATATTCCCCCTGCCAAGGTTATGGGGAATGTTCTCCTTGCCAGGGTTAATGACTCCGTAACAATTATAAAGAGCATACATCTCAGAGTCTAGGGTGTGTCTATGTCTCAGCAAAATGGTAAATGCTGAGACATTTAGGACAGCCCTTAAGCTGTGGGAAAGAATTCTGAAAACATGAATTCAAAAATATATAATCTCTCAACTATGCAAAATAAAAGGGTGCAATACGAGTTGTATCACAAGCTTCAGAGATCTAAAAGAACAGAGGCAGATGCACTATGAGCCAGCTTGGTGATCACAGGGCAAGATGCCACCCAGCTAAATTTCTTGTTTATGCTTACAAAGACAAATTTCTGAGTTCAAAGACAGTCTGGGACAGAGGGAGTTTGGGTCCAGGCCCAAATGTTACAGGAATAATAATTTCAGGGTGGGCTCTCACCCAGCTAGCTTATTTTCTGTACTTAACAGTGGCAGGCAGATCTCTGAATTCTCTTGCAATGTTAAAAAAAAAAAAAGTGCTTGTTGTCTCTTTCAAAGAATCAAGGGAGAATGTCCAAGAAATGCATTGCGACACGAGCCTGGGAGCAAGGCAGCAATAATCCGCGCCTGCAATCACACGCAGAACAACCTCTTCTCTGGAGAGCCAATCTCAAGCCCAAAGGATCCTCTGAAAGGTTTTACCCTATGAAGGTCTCACCGTCCAGTGCACCGCCACAGTGAGGACCAGGCTTTCAATGCATGAGTCCTGGGGAACAAACTATATCCAACTGGAACCTGAGGTGTTCCCTATGACTTGAAGGGGCCGGGTAACAAAGAATCAAGCCTTGAAGGTGTTACTTTACTATTCTAAGCTATATATTTCTATTCTGTAAACGAGGTAACCTTCACTATCCCATCAGGTGATACAACTATACCCCTAGTGATCAAACCAAACCACTAGGAATGGCGCTCTCTCTCTCTCTCTCTCTCTCTCTCTCTCTCTCTCTCTCTCTCTCTCTCTCTCCACTTAACTACCACTGGTGCAGCTAAAATGTCTGCATAGGTACCTCCAAAAAGGCATTTCGACCCATTTTCTCTCTGCTTCTTAAGTGTATAACTTCTGTTTTGCCTTCATCCATTTCCTTTCTCCATAGAGGATTCAGATAGTCAGTCACTCTGCTATCATTCTGCTTAGAATCGCCAGCAGGCTAGCCACCACCCTGCTAATGGTCACAGCCTTGAAAACCTCGGCCAGCTCCCCTCTTCAGCTTTGCCCTTGTGAAGCTCCAGGGTTTCCCTGCCAGTCTCGAGCCTTTCCCACCAGCACCTCACTGCCAATCTGGCTCCTGCCTGGCCTTTTGGTAGGGCTGCTGCCTTCCATTTCCAAGTGTTATCTCCTGAAAGTCTTTTCCTGAACGCCATACCTAAAACGAACACTCAGTCTGCATTCCTGATACTCTCTGGATTTCAATGATCATTACTTCTTGCTCTCCAGTATATTCCAAAGAAGCTGGTGCACACTGAACACATTAAAGTCATCGGCCCAGAAAGGAGCACCAAAACAGGGAAAGACCACCAAGGTGTGACAGGTGCACACTAGTTGGGCATTAACAGGTTCCTTTTCTTCCTATATTTCATCTTCAACAAGCTAAAATATCAGAAGAGTTGTCCATAGGTATAGTAATCACACACTAAGTCAGAAACTGATGCAACTGTTCATAAACAGCCAATTATCTTGGGAAAAACAGAAGATCAAAGAGGAAGAGAAAAAAAAGTACTTGAATATATTGAAAACTGAGGAAAGGTCTGTAGTTGTGAAAATAAAGTGCTATCCAAAAGCATCAGAGATGTACCAAAAGCAGGGAGGGTCTTTGGAAATGAAACTGAGGCAAAACCCTTTGAGTCCACAAAACCCAGAGGCTTACCTCAGGGGTATAATGGAAGAAATGCTGACAAGAACAAGAGCTAGCAGGAAAGACTAAACCTGATAATTTCATATTTCATATAGGGTTTCCCCTAGTATTTTCCTGAAGGGACACATCAAGCATAAAAATTGGAGATTTCACAATAAATCACACAGGAAGTTCCATACATTTTAAGAATCCAATCAATTCCTCTTAACAAAGGCTCAGATTGCTAGCCATGCCGAATAACTAATTTAAGATTAAGGTTAGGTAAAAAGAGCCCAGTGGATGGACTCTGCTGGCAACTCGTTCCAGTTGTACTTCATTAGGAAGCACAATACACTTGGCTCCTTTTATGTTGGTCATCTGAGGCACAGTTTGCTAGCCGGTACTCTGCAATAGCAGCTGTTTGCAATAAGCCCCATGTTGCAGGCACATTACCCTGTCTCCTGGGGTTTCCAGGATGTTGATTCCTAAAGGCCAGATTTAACACTCTGAGGAAGAATAAAAGACAGCAAGTACTACAGAGGGAGAAATAATGCATGGTATTTGATTATTTCAGAGTGGCAACATATTACAGGAATCAGTTACCACAGTAACTGTGATCTGTAAATGGCCCAGGTGGAATATGATCGAAAATAACTTGCAAAATTGAGTTGACTTGTACAAGATGAGAGGAGGCAGCATGGAGATGAGGTGATTTAGCTCTGGAGAGTGGTACAGGTCTAACTCTATTTAAAGCTCTAACATCCCGATCAAAAACCATGGCTTCGGACAACATGCCTTCCCTGGAATGCCTTTTACAGCAAACAGCACAGTTGAAGGATTCTCCAACTTGAGTAAAATTTTACTTCCTCTCATTAGACCAAATAGATCACATTTTCCCGTAGAAGCAGAATACATCAAATTCATCTTCTCAACCTCCAGAAATATTTGCCTCAGTTTTCCTGTCCAGATTAAATCCCTGTAATGTATTCAACTGTACTACTTATTGTAAGACATTTTCTGCCATTTCAATTACCACTATTCTCTTGCTGCTATAGACATGTCACTAATGCAGACAAAGCCAAACCCAAGTACATATGTATAAGGCCATTACATGTCTTATTAAGCTAATGCCTACAGAAGAAAAATTACCAGCACCACCTAGTAAATTAGATTCCTGGGGATTACAGAATAGAACTCACCAGCTAGGAGGATCTCCTGGCACTAATAAGGTGAGGAACAGAGCCAGATTGACTCAGAAGCTTGTAAGCTAACCTCTGTCCTTGAGGATTTCAGGAGAAATCTGGCCACAGTGGGAGAGAATCCCAGCAAGGGATGTGAACAGCTGTTACATCTACACTGTATTTCATATATAAATTGAACCTTTATATTCTATATGATCAACATGTAAACTACTATTCTTAACTGAAAAAAAGCAGACCAAGATTGAAGACGAAGCTCTCCTAAACTATAGAAAATATAAACTTAGATTTTTGAGGACAATTATACTTAAGACAAGTCAAATTTTTAAAAGATCCATCTATAAACAGATGTGAATATTCAGAAAGCCATGCTGAAGCCTGGAGCAGTGTGATGAGCAACCTTATTCTTCTTAGATTAGCGGTAAGAAACAGAATGGTAGTATGTTGTTACTTTACCTAGTTAGACATGAACATATGTCTGCTCATCTTTCACATGGTGTAAATAACAGACCAAAGTAATGATTCTATCTATCTCAACTAGGGCTTCTATTGCTATAACAGAATAACCATGCTATAACCATGACCAAAAGGCAAGTTGGGGAGGAAAAGGTTTATTCTGCTTACACTTCCACATTACTGTTCATTGCCAAAGAAAGTCAAGACAGGAACTCAGAGAAGGAACTTAGAACTTAGAACTGATGCAGAAACCATAGAGTGCTGCTTACTGGCTTGCTCCTCATGGCTTGCTCAGCCTGCTTTCTTATAGAACTCAGGACCACCAGGCCAGGAGTGATACCACCTACCATGGGCTGGGTCTTTCCTCATTGATTACTAATTGAGAAAATGCCTTACAGCTGTATCTCATGGAAGCATTTCCTCAATGAGGCTCCTTATGATGACCAGAACTCTCCCTAGGTGACTCAGGAAAGAAATTCATATCCAAGAGTAATTTTGAACCTGATGAGCTGGAATCCCACGTGAAGTTCTGACACATAGTAGTTGGGAAATAGAACCCTTTGAAGTACTTATATCATAAGGTCTCTATTGTCCCTAATGTATTAATTCTGTTATTATGGGAGGAGCTTATGATTGAATGGGTTCCTTACAGGACTTCCTTGTGCTTGCTGATTTTGCTTTTTAAAGATTCTTATCTTTTCTCCACTCCCAGTCTCTCATCTTTCTCTCCAACTCATAGCCCCTCTCCTTGTCCTTTCTTCACAGACTGATGCAGGAGAAAGGTCCTCATAAGGTGCCAGTCCAGGGATTCAGAGATTCCTGATCTATATGAAGCAAATTTCTTTCCTTTATAAATATCTAAACTTGGGGATTATTATAGGAAGAACACAAGAAGTAATGGGAGAGTCAGCAGAACATTCTAGCCTTTTAAAGAATGGGCGATGAAGAAAATTAGGCAGAATGTGGGCAGAAACAGACTTATTTTGTTGGGGACACAAGCTAAGGACAGGTGGGGAAATAAATGAACTGTAGTAACAGTGAAGGGTTCAGAGTCAAAATGATTAAAGTGTTTCCTGAGTAAAATCAATCTCTGCTCTTCAGGTCAGAAATTAAACCCACATGTGTTTCTAAGGCTTCTTCTCTAACCTCTGTCCAGGATAACTGTAGGGAACAGCTGGCCAAAGCAGAAGAGAAAACAGGAATCTGAGGCCCATGTCAAATAGAACAGAAGGAAGAGAAAGCCTCAAGCAGACAGAAAGTAGGGAACTACTTAGTCCTATCTACTGAGCAGGACAGAAACAAGGATGGATGCAGAGGTGGGTCAGCTTAGGAAACCAAGCCACATGTTCTCCTGTTAACCTGAAAGCAGGGAGCCAGCAGAGGGAGATGGAGAGTAAGAAGTGGTGCTTAAGATGATGGCAAAAATGTAGGTAACACTGGTTAGTGAGAAAGAGCAAAGCAATTTCTGCAATGAGTTTCTTCTTTTTTGTTTAATTAGATATTTACTTTATTTAAATTTCCCCTTCCCTGGTTTCCCCTCCAAAAATCCACTATAACCTTCCCCCTCTCCCTGCTCATCAACCCACCCTGGCCCTGGCATTTCCCTACACCGGGGCATAGAGCCTTCATAGGACCAAGGGCCTCTCCTCCCATTGATGACTGACTAGGCCATCCTCTGCTCCATATGCAATGAGTTTCTAAGCAATTCCAAGCCCTGTTCTCTAGGTACCCCTGTGTGATTTCTTCCCACTTTCCTCTCTGTTAAGTAACATTTCTACCTTTTTCTACCTTTCATACAGTACTTGGTTAAATGATTTCACTGAACTATTTCTTATAAATTATGTATATATAAATCTTCCCCACTAGATCACATTTTGCTCGATGCTAATTTCTCGGCCTTTCCCTAAGTATAGTTAGGATTTTCTTCCTTTCCTTTTTTTTTTTTTTTTTTTTTTTTTTTTTTTTTTTTTTTTTTTTTTTTTTTTTTTTTTTTTTTTTTTTTTTTTTTTTTTTTTTTTTTTTTTTTTTGACAGGGTTTCTCTGTATAGCCCATGAAACTCACTTTGTGGACCAGGCTGGCCTCAAACTCAGAAACCCACCTGCCTCTGCCTCCCAAGTGCTGGGATTAAAGGCGTGCGCCAAAGAACCAGCTATCAACCCATCCAATTGTTCTCTAATACTCTTCTATCTCCATTTTAATATATCATAAACCAAATATCTTCTTAAATTATATTAAGTTAAATAACAAGAGATGATAAAATGTTTAATAGCAAATGATAATATGATTCTCCCACAAATTAAGGTCATTTCTTTCATGAGTTTTGAAAAATATTCTTCAATAACAACACTGGTAGCATTTATAGATCTCAACATCCATGATGGTCTCCTGGGAAGGTAACACTTAACTCATAGGTCTTATCCTGGTCTACTTAGAGAATCATTTCTATTACATCCTCCTTGATGTTGACATCCAAGCATTTTGTTAACTAAAAGCAAAGAATTTCCTCTACTGTCTGTGTGCCTACCTCAAAGTTATAAGGAAATTTCTAAAAGGAAATTCAAAAGAATATTTTCTTCATCAAAAATTCTTTCAAGTCTATTTCTTTCCTTAGTAGACAGTGTTCTGTGTGTACTAGTTAATATTTTATAAGCTAGGGCATACATGCCAAACACATCAGAGGCTTTCATTTCCAGATGGAGTTTCCTGTAGATTGTCGTCATTTTCCATGATAAAATGTGTTACAGCACATGACTACTGCAGAAGAGCTTACAGGGGGCGCACTGTGGCAGAACACAGGATCTTTATTTCAATTCTACTTTCCTCTAAATTTCTGGTGAAACAACAAATTAAATAAAATTTATTGCTAATATTAATAACAATAAATCATCTGACATAAGTGAGAACTTATGTTAGGCTGCTGCTTTTAGGTATTGAGAAGGTAATCAAAATGAATGAAATATAATTTCCAGCCTCTATGAATTTTTCATGAAAGTCACAGCAGTTTAGAGGGCTGAAATAGACTTCTGCAAATGCTATTAATTAATTTACTCAGGTGACTTGCCTTTTAAATTTCAACTGCTAATGTTGGGGGATCTTTTTTCCTCTAAACTTGAGTCATGCACACAATTATTTCTTGGTTTTCTTGGAGTCCTAAGAGGCACAATTATGCAGATGCTGAAATATCAGGTATTATCATTCAACTGCAGAAGAAGACGGTGGTCCTGTAAGGAGACCAGGATGGAGTCCTTGGCTGAAGCAAAAACTGGGCACTCCATATAGCTACAGGAGCTATGGAGGAAAATACAGGCCAGGAAACACAGGATTCTGCCAGCTCTCTTCAAGCCAGCCCAAAGGCAGGCTTCTGCCTCAACCTCCTCATCCTCTTTTGTTACAGCCTTCTTGATGTATAAGCCAAAAAGAATATCTCTTTTCTAACACATAAAATTCAGAATTCCTGTGTTTCACCCATCAAAACCACAACTCACATCTCATCCATGCGAGCTCAAGACAGTATTTATCCTATGATGACATGAACTACTTAATAGGAAAGCCAATACAATTACTATAACATTATAATAAACTACTGAACATAAAATGTACATGCAGGTGCATATTAATCCAACCTGTCCTCTATAATTATTAATGTATTATGGTAACAAAAATTATGAGGCTATGAATCCCTCCAATGCAAGGGTCATCTTCCTCAACAGAGAGAGTACCAGAAGTTTACTAACTATCAAAATCTTACACAATTACCCTTAGTGACAACCGTAGAGTTTATCAAAATAGCCTTATTGATTAAAAAGAAGCTTTGGCTAGACCTAAGTTTAGAAAATTTACTATTTTATTTCTTTTCAACAGAGAATTTTCATTACACAAAAGCAGGCTTTAATATAATATTTTTTCTCAGAATAAAAAATTCAAAACACTGACTTCGTAGTCACCACAAAGACTTTTGCGTGTCATCCTTTTTGATCTATTTTTAATTGTGCCTGAGTCCACACTGCCCTAATATCTTCAAACACTTTCCGTTTGCTTAGACCAGAACAATGAGCACTGTAATTTTTGAGGATAATGTGAAAAATGGACTGTGCATTTTGGATCATTACATTTAATATGATTAGGTGAGATGGCCAACTATTATGTTGTAAGAGATAAAAATATAACCAGAGTTGATGAGGAAATCATAATCTTAACATTTTTAGCCACAAGCTGCCATTGATTTTGATGTAAAACTAGAAACTCAATACATATTTCCTCAAGTCACTGCTGCTGTGATACACTGGGGAAATGGTATCTGTGATCTCTTCCACCACAAGAACAGGTAACAACTCCCCCATGCTTTAGACAACTTCTGATTCAATATGAGAACTGAAAACTGGACCAATTAATCACCAGCATCATTATGTCACCAAGTTCTACCTTTATTGTTGACCAAAATCTTTACAGTTTGACCCAATAAAATTACAAATGAGTGTTAAGAGAAAAATTGTTCAAGGAGTGACTACAGTAACATAGACTATAGGGAGAAAAGCCACCCACTTCCTTTACTGGATCTAACTATCTCATTATTGTATTAAACTGCAAACCGTGCATTCCAGATGAGTATACCAGGCATATTATCCATCTCGATTTTTCTTGGCTGTGCCATGTATTGAATGTCTATCACTTTAGATTTTTTGTCTGTATGCTTCAGGACAGCTGCTAGACAGAACCTCAATACTTCTTGTTTGATTTATTAATAGAAAATTGGAACCGATTGGATTACAACTTCTCATTGAAATTATATTTGTTGACTTGAACATCAGTTTTTACTTCAAGGCAATGGCACTTGACAGGGAATATTATATTTCCTTTTTCTGCACCATTTTTAAAAATAGCTTTTGATATCAACCTACATCCCATTAAGAACACCAGAATATCTATAATACTAAGATATATGAGTAAAAACATCAATTCTGGCCATCAGTCACACTTTAAAATCATGACACAAAACCTAGAAGCATAAAAGCAACTAGAATATTAATGCTTGCTAGGATATGGGTGAAAATTGTTATTTTAACATTTTTATGCATAAAATACAAAGCTGGCAATGATATAAACAGGTATACTAACAAAACAAGATTATAAAACAGAGAAGACAGAAACTATGACACAGAAAACACATAATACTTGATTAGCTTGAAGCTGCTGGGAAAAGACAGGCTTAGTATATATTTCTATCTGTGATAGGTAGTCTTGTCAACTTGATTACATTGAAAATCACCTAAGAAACAAATCCCTGGGAAAATCTGTGAATATTTCCAGAAACACTTAGCTGATACAGAATACCCATCCTGAATGAGGGTTGCATCATCCCAGGAGCTAGAGTCCTGGATCAAACGAAGAAAAAAGCTAGCAGAAGAGCAATTTCCATCTCTTTCCTTCCTGACTTTAGATGCAATGTCACACTATGTCATCCTCATGCAAGTGCAGAAAGCAGAACTCAGACCAGTAGATCTTCCATGATGGACTGTACCATCACACTGTGAGCCTTCCATACACTGTGAGCCTTCCATGATGGACTGTACCATCACAGTGTGAGCCATGATGAACACTCTCTTCTTGACACTGCTTTCTTTGAGTATTTTGTCATATTAAGAAAAGATTATATATATACATATATATGAATATGTATATATTCATATATATATATATATATATATATATATATATATATATATATATTCATCTTAATCTCGACAAAGAAAAATAATGATCTTTTCAACCATTTCATAATTCTTGAACAAGCTTCCTGAGACAGGAAGGGGAAAAAAGTAAGGTGTGTGCATTTCCTTCAGATGTCTCTTGTGTTATCTGTAACAGAATTAAAACTTACTTGTTCATCTATGCAATTCTCCACCTATATCAAGTACTTCATATGAAAAGTACCTCACAACAGACATGTACACTATGCCTACTCTTGACATGTTCTGATGAATTCAACACTACTCTAATTTTATCAACAAAGAAATTGTAACTCAGAAAATTGGAAAACTATACACAAAAGCCTTCAGCCATCAATTAGATTTCAATCTCTACAATTTGCTCTTCATCCTCTAATCGAGGTTCAGGCCCCAAGTGAAATCAATGGTTCTAAATCTCTTTGGCTTTCAATGGTGAAACACAAATCTCTGCTCAAATATGCACAATGACTACTATCATACTCACCACATCTCAATCTAGAGAGGAAAGGAGACTAGATGATGGCCATCTTGTCTACAGAATCTTGCTCCTAATATCCTCCAGTCAAAGCAATACTTATAGTTAGAAAGATACCAACTCACTTGGTAGTTACTTCTTCCCAATCTATTATTTCAAATAAATAATAAATAAATCCATGTACTGTTAATCTTGTGAGTTTCACTTTAACATCTTGAATTCTATTTTATCTCACACAGTGCTAACTCAAACTCTTGCTTCACTTCAGGATTGTAGCCTCCTGTGTGAAACTCACTATACAAGACTATCACTCTTTTAATATCTTTATTGTGTTATCTTTCTCTTTAGAGAAATTATAATGGCTATAAGTTTCAATCTAGTTTTCTGCAAAACAAAATGTTGGTGTTGAAATAACATGTAAATTTTATGAAAATAAGCAAAAGTTCTTTAGACTTTTAAAGATACAATTTAATATATAAATTTCTATCTTTAACACCTAATTTCATAATATTCATAGTTAAATATATCATAACTTATATATGATATATAAATATAGTATTATATAATAAAATTATAAATCTTTTGGAGAGGGCATTTTACAAATAAATCTGGCTATTCCCCCCTCTTTTTTACTCTTCTGGAAATATTTGAACTTCAGATATTGCTACTGACATGATGCCCAGGGCAGGTTTGGAAGGTATGATGGCACAGGTAGACTCACTAACTTGCAGTTTCAAGAGCTGGTACAAAATACAGACTAACTCATATCCAAAAATGAATATGTCATTTCATTTATAAATATGTGCATAAGAATCTCAAATAAAATCTATATAAATTAAACCAAATACTTAAGATATTCCTCCAGATAAACCAGAATGTATTTCAGAATGAAGAAGGTAAATATGAAAATACATATTAAAATAACATATTAAAATAACATAGTATCCATATTTGATAAACTATAACTACAAGCCTATTACTATATTGAATAATAACTATTATCAAAGGCTAAATATTTAAAGTCTAATTTCCACCTAAGATAAACAGCAACAATAACAGACCTCTTGACAACTCTAAATCAAGAAAATGTTAATTCCAGTTGAATAACTCAGACAAATCTTGTATTTAATGATAATTAATAGTCCCAATGTAAGTCAATAGACCAGAGTACAGGATGTCCTCAGTGAAGGACAAAAAAAAAAAAAGAAAGAAAGAAAATATGAGGTTAAGAAGAAAGAAAATTTTGATGAAGAGTTAACTGAAAAGGATAAAAGAGAATCTTCATAAATGTGCTCAGAATCACAATCCACAAGAATTGTTTTTCTGCTGTTTTAGTTTGCTTTTTGTTGCTGTGATACAACCTTGACCAAACCCAGCTTGGGAGGAAAGGGCTCATTTCATCTTATACTTTATAGTCTATCATCATTATCAAGGAAGGTCAAGGCAGGAACTCAAGGCATAATTTCTTAGAGGTACTGAAAGCTAATATCATGGAGGAGAAACTGCTTACAGGGATGCTTCCTGCTGACTTCCTGAAGGAGCTCTGCTTACAGGCATGCTTCTTCCTGATTTCCTGGAAGACCTCTGCTTAAAGGTATTCTTCCTCCTTACTTCCTAGGGAGCTCTGCATACAGGCATGCTTCCTCCTGACTTCCTGGAAGAGCTCTGCTTAAAAGCATGCTTCCTCCTGATTTCCTGGGGAGCTCTGCTTACAGGCATGCTTCTTCCTAACTTCCTGGAGGAACACTGCTTACAGCTATGCTTTTTCCTGACTTCCAGGGGGAGCTCTGCTTAAAGGCATGCTTCCTCCTGACTCCCTGGAAGAGCTCTGCTTAAAGGCATGCTTCCTCCTGACTCCCTGGAAGAGCTCTGCTTAAAGGCATGCTTCCTCCTGACTCCCTGGAAGAGCTCTGCTTAAAGGCAGATTTCCTTAGCCATTTTCTCAGACAACTCAAGCTTACCTGCCAAGACATGGCAATGAAAACAATGTGTTGAGCATTCCTACATAAATTAGCAATTAAAATCCCTCTCAGATATGAACACAACCCAAGCTGTTTGAGGCAATACCCCAATTAGGGTTCACAGGTATTTTTACTTTGTGTCCAGCTGACAAAAACTATTGAGCACCCAGCATAACTATACACAGGCACAACTTCAGTCAAATTCTCTGACCCAGAACTGTTCTTTTCTAAAAGAACTGCAGAGACAAAAATGGAGAAGAGACTGAAGGAAAGGCAGTCCAATGACCGGCCCAACTTGAGAGCCACCTTGGGGGGCGGGGGTTGCAGGGTCACCAAGGCCTGACACTATTACTGATGCCATGTGCTTAGAGATGGGTCCCTGTCATGGCTGCCCTCTGAGAGGTCCTACCAGCAGCTGACTGAGACAGATGCAGATATTTACACCCAACCATTGGTCTGAAGTCACAGACCTGTATGGTTGGGGAGAACAATAGTCTCAACTTACCCCAGGGAGCTCCCAGAGACTGAGCCACCAACCAGAAACATATACAGGGTAGTCCTAGGGCCCTGGTGCACCTGTGCATGCAAACACTCATAGACACACATGGACACACACACACACACACACACACACACACACACACACACACACATATCAGAGTAGTGCCTGGTTTGGCCTCACTGGGAGAAGACATGCTTAATCCTAGAGAGACATGAGGTCCCAGGGAAGGATAAGAATTGGTGCTGAGGAGCACCCTCTAAGAGGCAAGGGGGAGGAGGAATGGAATGAAGAACTATGGTATGGCAGACTAATGGTGGGGGACAATGACTGGAATGTAAATAAATAATTTAAAATAAATAATATTTTTAAAAGGTAGTAATAGATATTTAAAAATATATATTTTTAAAAGACCTCAACTGGATGTGGAGAAAGGAGAACCCTTTCTTGGTTGCAATTACATACTGGTACAGCCCTGGAAATCAATGTGTAGATTCCTCAAAGGGTAGAAAAAGATTTACTACATAATTCAACTAAACCACTCCAAACCATACACCTAAAGGACTCTATGTCCTGATACAGAGATAGTTGCTTATCTATGTTCATTACTGCTCTGTGAAAGCTAGGAAAAGAAAACATTCCAGATGTCTGTTAACTGATGAGTGGATAATACAAATACAATATATACACATAATGAAATTGTATTCAAATGTAAAGTGAAAAGAAATCAGAAGTCAAAGATGGAACTGGAAATAATTATACTGAGTAAGGAAATTCAGACCCAAAATGACAACATACCATGTGTTCTCTCTCATATGTCAATCTTAGCTTTGTGTGTTTCATGAATATGTGTTGAAGCCAGGAACTTGAAAGAGTGAGTATGAATAGAGAAACTTTAAGAGGGAGGGAAAAAGACTGGTGATATGAAAGTGAGAAAGGGAATGGGAAAGGAATGGATAAAGGTGTGTAAAGAACAGGCTTAGGGGAGATATATCTAATACTAAGAATGTTTGAAAATGCTCTATGGAAAGCTACTGTTATATAAGTACGTGTGTGTGTGTGTGTGTGTGTGTGTGTGTGTGTGTAAGCTTTAAATGGAGTTACACAGTACAAAGGATTCATGTTCCTCCCAAATGCAAATACATATGATTGACATAGGTATATATATATATATATATATATATATATATATATATATATATATATATACACACACACACACACACACACACACCTGGTCAGGCAAGCAAAATAGGTTATTGCTGCTGCTCATGGTCATCAACATAAATTTGTTGTGTACCTTTAGAGGAACCTTAATCCAGCAACATGGCTGCTTCAGCAAAGGATCACATCCAAAGATATGATCCAGCTGGAATATAGACACACCTTTAGCAGACACCTTTAATCCCAAACAATGATGATAAAGTGTAGTGGCTTATGTTCTCATGCTAATTGTGTTTACAGTGTCCTGCATATAGGCTACAGGAAGCCTGCTCCCCAGTTGGCTCTGAATGAGAAATAAACTTGCAGGCAGCAAATGGGTGAGCAGAAAGATAGAGGTGACTTTTAGGATTCCTGGGAAAGAAATGCAAGAAAGGGAGTAGAAGGGATTCTACCCTGAGAAAGGCATAGGGTGGACCATGCTGGGAAAGTACAGTAGGGTGAGATGGCCAGAATGTAGGTGCAAGGGGAAAGGCTAGGAGAGCGGCATAGAAGGAGCCAGGGCAACAAAGGTTACATACAAATTTAGTAAGTATTAACTCAGGAATATTGGAGGGGGTGTGTTAGCCACGTGGAGATTCAGAATGGCCCATTGAGCTAGCTAAGGCATATTAAATAAGCTGGTGTGTGTGTCTGTGTGTGCACGTGTGTGCTTTTCATCCATGAATCCAAAACTCTTGGATGGATGCAGAAGAGTCGTGCATACCCACAGGGATCATAGAGTAGATTTTAAAAATTCACCACTTCAATAAATTTAGTTAATGTAGAAGGAAGTAGCAATATTTGAAAGTGACTTCTAATTGAGGAGCAGACAAAATGACAAATCAGAGAAAGATTTGACAGAATGAGTCAGAGAAAGCATGCACCCAACTCTCATAAGAAAAGACAGAAAAGAGGGGGGGTGGAGAGAGGACAATTTTACAGAGACAGGTTACAAGTGAAGACAAAATGAGCCAGAGAATAAGGAGCCAGAACATTAGGACAAATTGTCAAGAGTTAGTTTGAGGCCAATTAGAGCAATTCAGTGAGAAGACAAGAGAAAACAGTGAATCGAAGAGTTTGAGCTAGAACAGTTAAGTTGAGCAAGCCAGCTAGAGTCCAGAAAGAGCTAGAAGGAGTGAGTTTATTCAGCAGTAAGCATCCAAGATGAACATTACATCTGGCAAATAAAGGATACTTTTACATATGCCTATTGGTGCAATAGTGTCACAAATGGTGTGGGGAAGTAAAAACTGGGTTCTGCTAAGACTTATGGCCTATATCACAAGATGGAACTCATGCCATATACTATCAACCTAGCCAAGAACCTGTCACTGGAAATGTCACAGACCCCAGTGAAAAATCTAATCTATTATTTTGCGAAATTGACATAATATTAAACTGCTTTCTAAATATTTATCTTTATATATTAGTGCAACACCCACTCTTTATAAAAAAAAAAAAAATGTTTCTTTTTGGAGTAGACAGTCGCTAATATAGTCACCACTGGTCAAAAAGGAGAGAGTAAGTGTTGGTTGGTAGAGGCCCTGTCCCTAAATGTGATGTCATGATATCTATAATATACTTCCTCCACCCCTTAATCTAAGGCTTGTAGTAGAGGAAGCAGAAAGATTTTAAGAGTCAGAGTTTAGGAAGGATTGTCTTCTGGGCATAACAGGGCCATTTTATTCATGAACTCATACAAGCTGTGGTTGCTTCTGTTAAATATACACAAAATCAATGCCAGATTGGAGAGGAGGGAGGACTACAAAGACCCACTCACTGTATGAGGAGTTATTGGAAACTGACAGATGCTGGATGAGGAAGTGCTACAAAACAAGCTCATTTTATACCTATATATTAAATATAACCCATTTGCATTTTCCTTCTGAGATATTTTATTATAAAAAGATATATACTGAATAAAGTATATTGTATAATATTTTGTTCACTATTAGTGGTTAATTTTTACTAGTAGTTGCCTTTAACTTACTTTTTCACAGGTGTGTGGAAAGTCTAATTCTGTTAGAAAATTTAATTATGAAAATGTTTTGTTTCATGGGATTCTTTATGTGATATGCTAAAGAAACTAAACACATACCCATACACATATACAACACTTAGAAAATTATATAGTAAAAAAAGATAAGTGTTTCTATATACTAAGATCATTCCTTTTTAGTGCAGTAAACTGTATTCATGTAATATGTTCAAATAATACTTTATTTTATATAAAATTCTGCATGTCTCCTTTTTTCAATAGAGTTGACATTTTCAAAGTTATCTAATAAATACCTATCTTAGCTAGGGTTTTATTGCTGTGAACAAACACCATGACCAAGACAAGTCTTATAAATGACAACATATATTTAGGGCTGGCTTGCAGGTTCAGAGGTTCAGTCTGTCATCATCAAGGTAGGAGTGTGGCACCATCTAGGCAGGCATGACACAGGCAGAGCTGAGAGCATCTTTATCTGAAGGTTGCTAGTGGAAGACTGACTTCCAGGTAGCTAGAGTGAGGGTCTTAAGCCCACACCCACAGTGACACACCTACTCTAACAAGGCTATACCTTCTAATCCTGACACTCCCTGGGCTGAGCATATACAAACCACCACAATAGCAATGCTAATTATTAGAAAAATTAAACTTTCTAGATTGGTTGGAATAAAACTCTTGGCTAAAATATAAAAAGAGGCATATAGACATTTCTATAGGTATTTTATGAGAAGGATTTTAGGAGCCTTTATTTAGGTACAAGAAGAGAATTATCAACTGGAAAAATTCACTTCACAACTATGAAGGCTTCTAGCCAAGGGATTAATCACTAAATATTTCTAGGAATGGTATTGGCTTTTGTTTGTTATTTTCGTTAAATATACACAACTGTGTCTCTTTAGTCACACTGTCAGGATATAAAAGACATTTTAAAACCTTTTTTTTAAATACCACACAGCAATGATCCCTTGGAGGCAGCGACTTTAGATGGTGCTTAAACAATGATTTTTTTTTTCTACAATAACAATTTTCTTTCAATTCATTTACAAAACCTCACCACACAGCATGAAGCATAATTTCCTGGTAAGCAACAATAAAGTAGAATTAACTATCCTCAAAGGACTATGAAATTAAGTCAGCCATATCAGATTAAGATGACCATAAATGCAGTTAAAAACATGTTAATTTACACAGCCCCCTAACCATGTTTAATTGCCACATAAAAAATCCTAAATGCATTCCCTTTCCTGGCTGTTCTGTCTTTTTACAAGCAGAATAGTGTCAACTGGATAAACTTGTTTTTCCTAAGTTGTTTTTACTTCATTCATCTTACTGGAGCACTCACCAGCTCTAGCCAGAGTGCTTAAATATTTTTACTAAACTATGTAATTAAAGCCATCAAACTGATTTTCATGAGATAAGCAATGCCTCAAATATTTAGCCTTAAGCAACATGAGTCATCAAGACAAATGTAAATATATATACTTAAAATATGTGAATACACCCTAGAAGAGGATCAACAATATGAACTAACCAGAACCCCCAGAACTCGTGTCTCTAGCTCCATATGTAGCAGAAGATGGCCTAGTCGGCCATCATTGGAAAGAGAGGCCCCTTGGTACTGCAATCTTTATATGCCCCAATACAGGGGAATGCCAGGGCCAAGAAGTGGGAGTGGGTGGACAGGGGAGCAGGGAGCGGGGAGGAGGGAGGGGACTTTCGGAATAGCATTTGAAATGTAAATTAAGAAAATATCTAATAAAAAATTGGAAAAAAATATGTGAATATGTATCAATACTATTGTACATCTCTTCTTGGTACATTTCTCCCTGTGGGACATATCTATCTTCCCAAAGACAGAGCATCTAGAGACAAGAAAGAGTAGTAGACAGCATCTGGAATTACTGCTGTAATCCCTGTTGCTCTGTTGTCCACTTAAACAACTCCAGATGAACTGATCTTGGCAAGCCATAAATACCCCTAGGAAGCTTTTCATGATAGAACCTCCTGAAATTTCTCAACACTCTTGACAGACATGGAACACAGGATTCACTGAGCTAACAACTATTCCTCTTTTAGTTGCAGGAAGCATAAACACAGCTTGTTGTTGCTATCTGGGTGCCTTACTCTCTGCAGACTGAGAATTATAGATGGCCAGTATATTTGCATATGGCTTCCTTCCTGAACTCTCTCATGTCATGACCTATACCAGTTTTAGCTGTGTTTTGTTCTACCCTTTATCCCTGCTCCTGAAAACCAAGAAACTACCAGCTTCAGATAAATTATTTATTTCACTAGTCCCTACACTGACCCTCAAAAGCTAAGGAAAAGATCTTTTTGCATCCCATACTACATACAACCTTTAAAACAGAGCAATATCCAGAACAGAATAAACCAGTTCTGTACTGCTCTCGAAACACTAATGATGCATCCAATGATTTTGGCCTCCTCCTTAACACAAGTACTTTTGGTTTCTATAGCTACCAAGCTTCATGAGAAGGTGGAAACTCAAAAGCACTCACAACTGTTAGCAAAATAAAGATCATCTGGGTGGACATATTTCAAAATACCCAAAGTATCAATACTGAAGGTTTCATTTAAGTCACCAGGTTGCCACTGTCACCAAGAAAACTCTCTATAAATTAAATGTTTATAGTAGGTACACTACAAGTAAAGTCTTCTGATGGCTGCTGCACTATGGCCAGTTCTATCAGGTTTATATTCTTACAAAAACCAACAAAGGTGTTTGGAATTGACAGAAAGATAAAGTATCTTCCATAATGAGAAACATGGATGAGGTTAAAAACAAAAACCAAGACAGTTTTTTAAAAAGGCAGTGCTAAGATATATACCCAGAGATAATGGCTGTCAGTGCTTTATTAGATGTCATTTTAGCCCTTTTATTCTGTGAGTGCATACTGGCTCCCTCAAGTTCAAGTCAGTTGCATTTCTCAATGAATGCTCATATAATGACAAAAATCTAAGGTAGAAAGTTAATTTCCTGGTCTCCTTGACAGCTAGCCTTAGCACAGGAGTTGGCTCTTGTCATGCAGATACCCCAACATGACTTCAGAAGGCAGAGTTAACCCAGAGAGGCAAAGGTCAGCTGCAGTTTCCCTTACTGTTCTAAAGTCCAAACAGTCAAAGAGAATTTTGATTTTCTGGGGCCCAGGTCCCAATATCCAACTCCTACATTCATAAGTGTCAAAAGCTAGGACCAGAGCATCCATAAAACTATGGGGAGCCACGGCATAATAGTGGGCCTAGACCCAGTAGTTAGGAATGAGATCTGTTCCTTCCTTCAATGTTATAGGAACTGCAGATTTGCTGGCTGGCATCCTGTGTATTAAGCTGCCCTTCTCCCCAACAGAAAAGTGTCCACGAGATGCAGCAAGACGTAAATGAGTTGTGCTTGGCTCACTATACAACTAGAGTCTCTTAGTTTCACAAGATCATGCCTGTTCAAGCTTAGAAGGCTCCACGGGCTACACCCATGACCCAGAGGTTATGAGCACTTTTTGTCCTTTGGAGAAGGACTGGAGTTCAAATCTCAGCAGGCACATTAGATAGCATGCAGCCACCTATAACTCCAGCTCCTGGACACCTGAAACCCTCTTTTGGCCTCCATGGGCACTAGCTCACATCTAAAATAAAAATAAAATAAGTCTTTAAAGACTCCAACTAATATTTTGGGAATGATTGTTAAAGATGAGCAAACAAAACAGGAAATAGAAGGAAGAGAGAGGAGGAGAAAGGTGGTTAGAGATGTTGACTTATAAAATAACTGTTCTTTCTTTCCTAAGGTTTAGGTTTCATTGGTGATAGACTATAAATGGGTAAAACAACATGGGAAGTCTTTCAAAGAAGCAGGCTTCATGACATAGATCTCCAGGGATGGTTCCAGGGCTACATAAGAACAAATTGTCATCATAGCCTCCGAGCAGAACAACACAACCCAAGAGACAGTGTGAAGGCAGACCTGGGAATCTACCTGGTCCTAGCACAACAGACTTTAAAGAAAATTGACAAAGATGTAAAGCCGTGCCTCCTTTCTTACTATGCATATTTATTTGGTAAACATTTTTCATCAAAAAAATCTTATTTGTATTAACATAAAAAGATTGATTAGTCTCATTTGAGATTAAATATTTTAAATGCTCTGAATTTATCTTTCTCCAGATAAATATTGGGAAGACACATAAACAGATGCTCTTCTAGCTCAGCAATTTGTATGAATAAACCATGTTGTCCTCAGCCATCCATTCACATGCTATTGTATACATATGGACAAATGCTTGCGAGTGTGCCTGTACACATACATATAAATAATAAAATTTAATAGCAAAGTGCTATAACTGTCAGAATTCTTTAATAAACAATAAAGTGTAGTTTAAAAGACCAAGTTTTCTACACACATGAAATACTGGGCAGCCTTTCTAATTGCTGTAGCAGAAAGAACAATGTATTGAATAAATAGACTTAAATACCACTTTCTCAACTTATTAGCTGTGTGGGCATCTGGTCCCTATTATTCTCCCCACTACCAATAGGACAAACTCAACAGCAAGCATATTAAAACCAAAATTGTTGTATTTTGCAAGCAATTCACCATAACTTAATTACTTGGGATTATATGGGGTAATTTCTGTGTAATTATATACACTTGCTAATTCAATCACTGGGGAGGATATTTAGCAGCTAACTCAGTACCACACTTTCTTGCTGCCGTTGCCATGTGACTGCACATGACTAAACCAAGCATAGAACTCCTAAGAAAATTTTGCTAATTCAGTTCATATCTGTCTAGCTATGTGCACTTAGCTAGATGGTGATATGAACATCTCAAAACAAAACAAAAGAACAGTTCCTTGTGCAAATGCCTGTGTTGATCCCCCCTGGCCCCCCAAAAATGGTTTTCTTTGAGGTTTCCACCTAGATTGCCTTGGAATCCTCTCCCTGCTGTCATGAGACACGCTCAGGAGAAGGAGGAAACCGGAGAGGAGAAAGTGGAGAGGTTGGAAAGCTTGGAGCGAGCCTGGGAGACCGGGATCGGTCTGGGAGGGCTTAGGGGTAGGTGTGGAAAGCAGCATAATCAACATGCATGCACAGGTGTGTGAGGTTATCAGGTTAGAAGGGATGACCTGAATCTGAGCTCAGAGTCTACGCACCCATGTGAAAGCTGAGCATTGCATTCACTTACAGAAAATCAACAGGAAGATCCCAGAGGTGCACTCACCAACCACTAGAGCACAGGTTCAGTGAGAGATCCTATCTCCAAATAATAATGTTCTCAAGGGGTTGGGGAAAGAGACGAACCAGCTGTTAAGGCTAGGTTCACATACAATTTGCACAAGGAACTGTTCTTTTGTTTTGTTTGGAGATGTTCATATCACCATCTAGCCATTGTCAAAAAGCTTTTCCACAAAAGAGAAAGGTATGTAATGTCAATTTCTAGCCTCAAACTCCTGACCTCAAACACACACACATACACACACACACACACACACACACACACACACACACAAATGGAAAGGTAATTGCTTCTGGTCTTATCTCCCCACACATCTCACTTCCATTTATAGTTGTAATTGGTTATTTAGCTCCTTATATTCTTCTTATTATTTACCTCACTATATATACACTAGGTCGTCTGTATCTCTGATAACTGTCTGTTTCTAGAGTACCGTGCCCTAGCTAATTCTTTCTTTTCTTCCTTTCTCTCTGTATTTCTCTTTCTTTCTTTCTTTCTTTCTTTCTTTCTTTCTTCCTTCCTTCCTTCCTCCCTCCCTCCTTCCTCCCTCCCTTCCTTTCTTTCTTTCTTTCTTTCTTCCTTTCTCTCCTTCCTTCTTTTGTGTTTTGAAGGAGTACTTGAAAGAGTGGGCTTTTTTTTTATGTCTTTTTGAGTTTTTGAGATAATGTACCTCCAGCTGTTCTGGAACTCACTATGTAGAATGGATACAAATCCACAGAGATCCACCTGCCTCTACCCTCCAAGTGTTGGGATTAAAAGCATGTCCCACTACACTTGACTTGCCCTAGCTAATTCTTACCTGTCCTTCAAGTTCACCTCAATAATCTTCTCCAGGAAGCTTTCATGTATGATTTCCACCCTCAAACGCAATAAAAAGAATAAACTGTATTTCCTTCTCACCACCCATAACATAAGATCTGATGGCCTAGGGAGGGTGTTTTGTGAGAATACTTCAATTTATTTTTCACATAGACATATATACATATATAGAACATGGTTTTGTGGATTTGGAGGAAGATACATAAACTGCTTCAGTTATATTTTATTTATTAAAAAGTAACAATTACTAGATTATATCAGGTAAGTGGTACTGAATTAGACATGCAATAGCATACATAATCAGCAACACCTTTATTTGTCATAATTACTTTTTACCAACATCATACCAGCTATAACAAAGTTTCTAGTATTAGAACTCTAAAATATCAGGAAGAAACTTAAAGAAGTAGGACAAATTTTAAATTCGAAGGTCTTGGCCTTTCCACTGCTAAGTTTTGAAACTTAATGCAGTATAAAATTGATGTTCCAGAGCATCCTTTGCACAGCCATGAGTTTCCTTACCTTCCTGGACTGCATAAAGGATGCAGAATATAGAAATGACACCCTGAGCCTGCTCCGGGTTTGCAATGCAGTCTGCCAACATGAATAGTTCATCTCTAGAAACATTTTCATGCTTGCAGGTCTCAATAATGCCATGTGACAGACACTGCTCCCCTGTCCTTTACAGCTGTACATCTTGTGCTGCACTAGAGCAGTTGCTGCCTTTGCTAATACACATTGCCAAGCCTGCCATCCATGTGAGGAATACTGTGATTATTGTACAAAAGGCTACAAACAAGGCAGAGAAACTGTGGCGTCTTCATAGGTTATGTAGGCAACATCTTCACTGAGATAGAAGGGAGAGCTTTCTGTATCACCTACACCAGGAATGTGGAAAAAGAGGCAGAAATAATGTAAGAGCCAGAGAATGGGAAAAGTTGGGGGGCACTCATGGGGTGGAATACTGACTCTCAGTCGTGATACATGAGCGCTGACTCTTGAACTCACAGCCACTGTCATTAACTTGCCTAAGATATCTACAAGACTGAGCCTGTCAATGTGGTGTCATGTAAGTAGGAGGGGCTCTTGTGGCCCCCATGCCTCCCAGAAAATTTATAAGCAAATAAAGAGTGTGGGGCATGAGACCTTTTGTTCAATGGTATAGCCATTGGTAACAGACACATGCTCCAGTAATCAAACTCCAACCACTTCTGTAAACAACCTAATGGAAACTGAATGGGTTGCAATCAAAAGAAAACATGAAAGTAGAATATGAGTGACTTGTAAAGAAGGAAGGTTAGCAGGAAGAAGGAGGAAGAGGCAGAGAAAATGGGAAAATGAATATGACTGGAACACACTGGAACACACTGATGTATTATAATAAAACCATTATTGTATAAACATAAACTTTAAAACAGACAAAACTTAAAAAAGAAGAGAAATAAAGAAACTTGCCAAAAGATGAAAAAATTGGGGACAGAACGCTAAGAGCTCAAATACAGTTTTTAAATCCATTCCTTTTAAAATAACCAAATATGTAAAAGAACCAGGATTTTAAAAATGGTTGATTTTCTCTCACTGAGCAGAGAACGTTCAGAAGCAATGTATAAAAACTTAGATTTATTATTCTAGAAAACGAGGAAGTTTTCAAAGAATAATACTTGCTGCAAGCATTCAAAATTACAAAGCACTAGGAAAGGGGCCCAACAAACGACTTCAGCTAAGAACAAAACACTCAAGAGAGTGGGATGTTGACGCTAAGTGGTGAGTGCTGGAGGGGCTGATGGCAGTGTCTGCAGCCAAGCTCACATCATGCATTAGCCCCTTTCCTAAGGGAAAAACGCATGATCTCCAAAACTCTCCTTAAGATTGTGCAACAGAGGTTTCCATCTGGTTATAAGGACACATGTTCCACTATGTTCATAGCAGCCTTATTCATAATAGCCAGAAGCTGGAAAGAACCCAGATGTCCCTCAACAGAGGAATGGATACAAAAAATTTGGTACATTTACACAATGGAGTACTACTCAGCTATTAGAAACAATGAATATATGAAATTCCTAGGCAAATGGATAGAACTGGAGGGTGTCATCCTGAGTGAGGTAACCCAATCACAAAAGAACTCACATAACATGTTCTTACTGATATGTGGATACTAGCCCAGAAGCCTAGACTACCCAAGATACAACTTACTAAACACATCAATCTCAAGAAGAATGAAGTTCAAAATGTGGTCTCTGTGCCCTCTCCTAGAATTAAGAACAAAGCACACACTGAAGGAGTTACAGAGATCATGTGTGAAGCTGAATCAAAAGGATGGACCAACCAGTGACGGCGGCTGCCAGGGATCCCTCCCATAATCAGCCACCAAAATAAACACTANGTGGATGCTCACAGTCAGCTATTAGTTGGAACACAGGACTCCCAAGGTAGGAGCTAGAGAAAGTACCCAAGGAGCGGAAGGGGTCTTCAACCCTCTAGGTGGAAGAATAACATGAACTAACTAGTTCCCCCTGCGCTCATGTCTCTAGCTGCATATATGGAAGAAGATGGCCTAGTTGGCCATCATTGGGAGGAGAGGCAGGGCCATTACGTGGGAGGGAGTGGGTAGGGGAGCAGGGCGGGGACGCGGGAGGGTAAGGGAAAATTTCTGGATAACATGTGAAATGTAAATGAAGAAAATATCTAATAAAGAGAAAAAAAATGAAAAAAAAAGATTGTGCAACAATGACAGGGGAGAATTTGAAGGGGAGGAGGAATTGAGGGAGGAAGAAGGAAAGAGCGAGAATAAGAACTGTATTTTTTTTCCAGGTATACTGACATTGCAAGAGGTGACAAAGAAGGATTAAGAATTGTCACAGGTTACAGGCTAAGAGAGACTAAGGAAACAGGATGGTCAAATAGAACATATAATGCCACACATCAGTGTTCTCAACCTATGGGTCACCACCCCTGTGGCACCACTCTACCTCCAAAAACTGTTTACATTATGATTCATAACCGGAGCAAGATTGAAGTTATAAAGTAACAACAAAAACAATTTTAGGGTTGGGGGTCACTACAAAATTAGGAACTGTATTGATAGGTCACAGCAATAGGGAGGCTTACACTACAAAGAAAATAAACTTTATAAAGTACACATTGAGTGCACTGACAAATTCAAGTGTAGATGCTAAGTTGCATAACATTTTATCACCATGGAATTCACTGATGTTGGAAACTGTACTGTAGTTATGCAAAAATATTCTTTACACTTAGGAAATCACAACAGAATATTTAGAGTGAAATGAAAGCAATATTATCTGTAACTCTCAAAAGAGCCTGAGAAAAGAATACCTGTGTATGCATAATTCCCCTACATATCTCCATTCTGTTTATTCATCATTTTCCTCAGTTTATATATACAAATATATAATATAGTGTATATAAAATATACACAAATATATAGAGGGGAGAAAGAGAGACAAATCCTAGTTTTCAGAGTTTATAGGTATTCTAAATACCATCCTTACCACTCTAAAGTTGAAATTATCTCAAAATACAAAGTTGGAAAGAGTTAGAGGGTGATAAACGTGGTCTCTTTCCTGTGAGGGAAGCAGAGGACCACATGGGGAGACACCGAGATGATATGAGTCACTGACAGTGTGCTCAGGCTCAGGATGGCTTCCCTTTGAGTCTGCATTGTGATAACATATATACTGAGCACACGGTGGCAAGTGTAAATAAAACACTACAGTAGGAAAGAGAAGAAAGAGAAGAATCAATTCTGTGTAAATTGCTATCATAACTGTGTCAAAAGTATAGCAATTTTGAAAAGCTCTCACAATGCAAGCACAATGGAGCAGAGCCTAGACTTTCTGGAGTGATAATTGTCAGTTCGCTTTGATTCTGCTAAAATAAATGCCTAACATAGTTTTAGAGCAGGCTACTCAGCGCTTAGTTATCTCCTTTCTTCATCAATTTCATAATCATTTTCCTCAGCAGGAGAGTTTTCTTTTTTAAATTCAAAAGCATATAGGTAACAAGAGTTAATACAATTAATTATACTCACTAAGTACCAGGCAACATTCTAATAGTCTTGAGTTTTTTATTAACTTTTATGTCAAAAGGGTTACTTATAAAAAACCGTATTTTGTTAAGCTTTCTTAGCTAACTTATGAGGGTCTGAATATGTTTGGGCCCCACAGATTCAGGTGTTTGAATGCTTAGACATGGGAGTGGCACTATGAGATGAGGCCTTGTAGGAGTAGGTGGGCCATGTTGGAGGAAGTGCATCACTGTGTAGGTGGGCTTTGAGGTCTCCTGTGCTCAGGCTCCACCCAGTGTAGAATCAGAGCCTCCTTCTAGCTACCTGCAAAAGACAGGTCAGTCCCCTTCTGGTTACCTTCACGTCAAGATGTACAACTCTCTGCTCCTTCTCCAGCACCATGTCTTTCTGCACACTGCCATGCTTCCTGTCATGATGATGATGGACTAAACCTCGGAAACTGTAAGCCAGCCCCAATTAAATGTTTGCATTTATAAGAGTTGCCTTGATCACAGTGTCTCTTAACAGCAATGGAAACCCTAAGACACCTCTCTAAACCTAAGATCTGGCCACAAAGGCTTCTTGAAGTAAAAATAAAGTTTAAAACCAGGTACTGCTTTAATCCAGTCCCTTAGGTCACTAGATGAGCAAAAAATTAGAGCTATGGTTGCCATTTGGTTTAAAAATGAAAGGGGAAAGAAAGCTATCCTAAAAATAAAGTCACCTGGGGCTGGTGAGATGGCTCAGCGGGTTAGAGCACCCGACTGCTCTTCCGAAGGTGATGAGTTCAAAACCCAGCAACCACATGGTGGCTTACAACCACCCTTAACAAGATCTGACGCCCTCCTCTGGTGCGTCTGAAGTCAGCTACAGCGTACTTATAAAGAATAATAAGAAATGAATCCTTGGACCAGAGAGACCAACCGGCGCAAGCGAGGCTGTCCGGAGCAAGTGGAGCCCGGAACGAGCGGGGCCAAATGGAGCAATCGGAGCCGATCAGAGCGAGCAGGGCCGACTGGAGCGAGCAGGGCTGGCTGGAACAAGCGGGGCTGTACGGGGGCAGCCGGGAGCGAGTGGGGCTGGCCGGAGCAAGCGGAGCCAGCGGGAGCAAGCCGGGTCGAGCAGAGCGAGCGGGGTTGAACAAGGGGGAAAAAAAAGACTAAAAAAAAAAAAGTCACCTGTCGCTCTGTTCTTTTATCTTTGTAACCACTCATGAAGAATGGAGTACTAATGAGAAATTAAAATGCTACCAGAGACAAGGGAATAAAAAAAAGTTCAAATCTTTTATATCTACATACATACACAATATTGCATATTTTAAAGACCCAGGGAATACTACTGCTCTAGTTCCAGCCTGTTGCTGTGATAAACCACTCTGACCAAAGAAGGAAGGAAGGGACTTATTTCACGTTACGCTTTCAGGTCACAGTCCTTCAACCATAAACAAACACTCTTCACTGGTCAGTCACTACCTTGCTGCATAGATCAGGCATTGCTATTTTTTAAAACAGCCCAGGACCACTGGCTGAGGAATGGTACTATCTACAGTAGACATGGCCTTCCTATATCAGTTAATAATCAGGACAATGTCCCCACAGGCATGCTCACAAGCCACTCTAATCTAGGCAATTCTTCAGTTGAGGTTTCCTCTTTACAGGTAACTCTAGGTTATGTCAAGTGACAATAAAAATCTAACCAGGAGAATGATGTAGATAAGCTGGTCCTTTGGATATAAAAATACATTTATCTAGCATAAGATCATTGCAGATTGGACTAAAAAGATCAATAACCATAGCACCTCACTGTCTAGCTCCTCCTACTCAATAGTTCCACTCTCATTTTTTTTCTCATTATATCATCTAGGTGAAAGTATGAACCAATGTTTTCCAGTTATGAAAATAAGGCTATGAGGTGGCTGCTCCAGAAAGCCCCGAGCTCATTCTGGTAGTTGTAAGAAGATTAGCATGTGATCTAAGCCCAGCACAGCAGACACAATTCCTTAAAGCATGGTGTATCAGGGAGTATCTGCACAAAATAAACTCAGGATCAGTCTGGAACTATGTTCGTGTGTGTGTGTGTGTGTGTGTGTGTGTGTGTGTGTGTGTGTGTGTGTATT
Source organism: Mus minutoides (assembly GCA_902729485.2). Taxonomy (NCBI): domain Eukaryota; kingdom Metazoa; phylum Chordata; class Mammalia; order Rodentia; family Muridae; genus Mus; species Mus minutoides. Next base: position 697,791 of record LR750235.1, on the reverse strand, counting down.
CATGCATGCTCTGCTAAACCAGACCTTCCTGGTAGCTGATTCTCACCTGTACTAAGCACAGGTCTAGTTTCTCTCCAATCCTATTGATCCAATCCTATTGATCCAATCCTATTGATCCAATCCTATTGATCCAATCCTATGAACATTCTTCATCCCACGTATATACAAGAAATCTCTTTCCTGCTTCTAAACTGACTATTGCTTTGCTAGAAGCAGAAGTAATAATAAGAAGTGTATAGAGTGAAATATACAGATGTGAGCTGGGTCTGGAGGTATACATCTTTAATCCAGCACCCAGAAGGCAGCAACAAATGGATTTCTGTGGATTCAAGGCTAGCCTAGTCTATATAACAACCTCCAGATAGGTCAAGGCTAAGCACAGAGAGACCTATCTTTTAAAAACATTAAATGATACAAGATGATAAGATTACACAATTGCAGTGACTTCTACTCTTTATTATGTGTTTGGTATATTTGAAAAGATAATAGCTGATGTATTTTAAAAATCTACAATCTTGTCCTGTCTATCCTTCACATAATCTAGCTTAAAAATCTGAAGTATAGATTTATCCTAGTGTGCTCTATTTCCTCCTCCTCCTCCTCTCTCGATAGATAGATAGATAGATAGATAGATAGATAGATAGATAGATAGATATCACTCTCTCTTCTCTTCCTCTCTTTTCTTTCTCCTCTTCCCTCCTCCCTTTCTCCTTCCTTCCCTGTCTCTCTCCATAGTAAAAGATGAGATAACTTGAGCAGAAAAGTGTTTTTCAATTCATAAGATGTTATGTTTTATTGAAGACATCATTGATCCAATAACTGAATGATTGAATCAATAATAAAGACCTTTTTCAAATCTTTACTACATGTCTCACCATTGGATATAGTACTCTTCTCTATCTTTAGCTATACTAGTTTACATACAAATTCAAACTCTAATATGACAAATAAACAGAAATAAAAACCTCTCAGACTGCTACCCTACTGGAGTAGTGCTGCACATCTTACAAGGCTGAGCTATTAGAAATAAACTGGTTTGAAATATTACTGCACATCAAACATCATTTCACGTATAAAATCCACTGGCAAAGCAATGAAGCTGCTAAAGGCTTTAATGTTTGTAATACCCCAAAAGTCTTCTGAAATGTGTTTTCCTAATATTTTTAAATGCATAAAGTGCTAGCTTTATGTAAAAGTCTCAAGTAAAAATGAGTAAATAATTCCTTCTAAAATTTTTTTGGTTATTTAATAGACATGTTTTGCTACATGTGCATAAAATTGACTAGGGTACTTTCTAAAAAATCCATTCATAAGAGTAGTGGGGTTTCAACTCTCTGACAAGATCTAAAATTCCTGGCATCAAATTCAGCCAAAGGATGTTAAACTAGCATTAGCCATTGACTGGTGAGAATGGAAAGCCAGTGAGTGGTCACAGCATACGGTCAGCAGGAATTTCAGTACGGAAACCAGGACATCTACAGGAAAGTGCTACTAGTAATTCACTAAAAATTTAAAAGTAGAGCTATTCTCAAAAAGTCACTTACACCAAAAAGACTAACATCATAAATGCATCTCTAAGGATGGTGATTATTTAACATTATCATTTATCAAGCACTAACCATATTTGAAAGGCCCTGAGATTTTTGCTCCCTTTATAAAAGTTTTATCTCCTAGACCCAAGCTTGAATATACAATTAATGACTACCCCCTCAAAGCAGTTCAAATTCACAATGAATTCCATCTACCACAAGAGTCATTACGCTGAGGTCTTAGACAGCAAAGAGTAATATGAATTGGTCCCTGGTCTTAAGCACTCACAGCCATGAAAACTGACTCAATATAATGTGACATATGCTAGAAAAGAATTGTGTCTAGTTCTGGCTAGAAAGGAAGCAATTAATTTTGTTTAGAAGCAGAGGAACTGCTATAGAGAAAAGATCATATATTAAACCGTTGTAATGGCATCTAAATACGAAGACTAACACTCATAAACAGACTTCATAGTTAGCCGGATGTCAATTCCCAGGTGGCCACATAGAATTTAGCAAGTTGTTTGGACAGGACAATCTAGTCCTATTTCAGCAATCCTACTTCCTTTAGCAACCCTACTTCTACGATTACTAAGCCACATGAAGCAACAATCAGACTCTGGCCTTCAGCTTTCCTGCCTTTGAAGGGAATTAGGAAATATGCCTTGTGCTCCTGAATTTCCCCTCTGATTCTTACATGAGTCTCTATTCAATATTAAATCATGAAAGTCTATTTAATTGTTGATTGCTTACATTTAGTCAGCATTCATAAAGTAATGGCCGAGGGTCAAGAATTTTCCAGGCGTGTGGAGTAAGTACATCAGTGAACAAAAACCAGATATAGATAGATAGATAGATAGATAGATAGATAGATAGATAGATAACCTGTCCATATATAGAGCACAAAGGAAGTATCTGTTGAAAACTTTTAAATATTCTATTGTCTGAATCCTTAATTATGATTTCCCTTTTAGGACAGCACTAGTAAATATCCAAATGATCATTGACATAGGAGGAAAAATCTAGATGATGATGCAGAATTGGTAATGCTGCCTGCAAGATCCCACATCTCTAACCTCACACTCATCTGTGAGGCTTGGCAGCTTAACAAAAAGGTTGCACGTTAATGAGACTCCCTCAAAACCAATGAGAAAATAGTCATCCGTGCCTCCTCAGACTTTCTTGAGAAATAAGACATAACCAGGTAAGTTTTATTTAATGATGAATAAAATCTATACAAAATCAGAAATTATTAACATAAAAACTCATAATCTCAAATCTTTTTCAGATATTCTGTTTCTATAGCTGGTAATTTTCAGCCTTGACGGACTATTTTACAATACATGATACTTGTGGTCAATAGGCATTATAAGACATCAACTCTTTCAGGTACCTCAGAAACAGAAACACATTCAGAGCATATCACAAGAAGGGAGGGAATACATAATAAGCTGAGGAAGAACAGGGCCCTCTGCTCTGAGAACACAGAGCCTAGAAACATCACATGTGGGATTCAAGTCTGCCTTGCTTTGACTTTTCTGGGTCTATCTCTGTCCTTTGCTACCCTACTAGTTTCCTGTACTCCTTCTCCCATCAGCTCATGGCCTGATGGAGTCTCTTCCCTCTGGCTTGCCTTCATGTGCATCTTCTGCATATTTCTATGTGCTGCCTCCCTCTCTTTCGGATGGGGCTACATGACTTTCTTCCATACAGTGGGTTTCACATGAAGCCTCGTTAGCATCATTCTTTAATTGCAATGTTCAAAACAAAAGCAAAACCTTAGGGACATCTGTATAATGCATCATTCAAAAGAGGACTAAACATGACACATTCCATGAGGTTCCTTTAAAAAGAGGAAGAAGCCCTACATTAACTCTAGGCACTTTCAGCAAACTAGACATAAAGAACACTAATGAAATATATCACCACACAGATAATTCATGCAAAGACTGGAGTCAAAAGTAACTCCTGTAAAGTCAGGCCATGCCTTTAAGATACAGAATGCAAATGATCACTGGTGAATAAATATGGCATAACAGAAATTTACAACTCTGAAGGGTGTGAGGAATTGATGTTATCTGCTATAAAATATGTAAGTTGAGCTTACAAATTAAAAACAAAAACACACTGTACGAACACCTTTTTTCTTTTAAATTCTATATACATGTATATAGTATGCATGGACATCAATATTCAAGGACACAGGAGTTCCATAGCACATGTGCATAGGCCAGAAGACAATTTTGTTGAATCAGCTTTCTCCTTGTATTTTTACTTCGGTTCCGAGGACCAAACTCAGTTATCAGGTTTGTGGGCCAAGTAGACTTACACACAGAGCTATCTCACCAGTGCCACAAACACTATTTTTTAAGGAAGCATGTATAAACTGCCAGCAACATCCTTAAATTTCCCTAGTCGGCCATAATTTGTACTCTCCAAGCTATGACACCCATAATATATGCATACAGGGCTGCAAAAAATAGAGAGTAATCACCATGGACAATAGTTCCCAAAGTTTCAGCATTCCAGTTTGGCCAAGGAAACATAGCCAGAAGTGCATTCTCCTATACAAGCTACACAATGAAAACTGCAAGCAAATTACCCAACTAACAAACAAAACAGAGGGAAACTGAAATAAAAATGCTTAGTGTTAAATAGGACTGTCTTTTAAACAGAAACACAGAACTTGGCTGAAAGGGCTTCTCTTTTCCTGTCCTCTTGAGGGTATAGAACATGTGTCCCTCTTCTCTCCACGCTGCAGATGCTACTCACTGTCCTTGCATAATGCCAAAGTAAGCCCCCCTTAAAAGGAAAATGAAATCAGGGAAAGTAGAAAAAAAAGAACTATAAAGTGGGGATCTAGTGCCAAGGTGAGAGACACCGAAAGCTTGCCCGTCTACCTGCCCTAATTCTCGTCTTTTCAATATGGCTGTTAGCAAAAATCTTGTTCCTAATTTTCTTTTTTTCTCTTTTTCTTTCTTTTTTTTTTTTTTTTGCAACTGCAAGAGGGATTTTTAATCGGAGCTCCGGGACGACCCATATCCCACGCAGGGGACAGGGGGGTCGACCTCGTGGCTCGAAAATTAGGAGCTTTTATAACAATGGGGTAGGGGGGTTGGGGAAATTGGCGCGGTTTCACATGATTGGCTAGTTTAAACATCAGCAAGATACCCAGGTAGCTAACTTTAAGAGACAAGGGGAGGAAGGGGGAGGTAAGTCATGTGCTACCTTAGGCAACCTCCTGGGGCATTGAGACATTCCACAGAGATATTCAGAGGGCGTTGGCTATTCTGTGATTGTTCCAGGAAAGGCTTGCCCCGTACCTAGAGCCATCGGTATTTTTAAAGGTTCACTTTCCCCCCTGACACAAGGGACTCTATTTTGTCTTTGGTTACATACTACTCTTTCATTCCCCACTTCTTCTAGTAGATAGTCCTAATCTTAGGACAGGTTATGATCTTTTTTCCTGACATACCTGATTTTTAGGGTATGGTACTGTTGCCTCAAAAACGAAAGGCAGCACTGCACTACTTTTTGTTCTAATAAAGGCGACTAGCCTAACACACTTAATTTAAAAGCAGAAGCACTATCAAAAGGGGTCTCATAAGAGTAGGGTGGCCTTTTCACAGAGTCTCAAGGTTTTCTGCACGACGGCATCAAATGTAGACCAAATCTCGAACTTGGAAGAGATGTGGGGGTTGCAGGTCTCCAGTCTCCTCCTCTTGTTCCTAATTTTCAATGAGACAGCATGTCCTGTAACTTCTAGACCTCTATCAGAACAAATCAAGTAATGTCAGGTGAGCTCCAGAAAGCAACAAATCTTTCCAGGATCTATATAACTACACTGTGAGCCAACCTCTCACACACACACAGCACACACACACCCTACGCCCAAACACAAATACACACACACATATACATACAGACATATGTGCACAAACATACACACATACAGACTCATACACACAGAGAGAGAAAGAGAGAGAGAGAGAGAAGAGAGCGCACAACACTCACACTCTTATAGTGTCTACCGTCTGTGAGACTGTCAGAATGACACACTGAGATTATAATATCACATGGTGCCCTTTACTCATCAGACTCTGAGAAACCTAGAAAATCCTGGATTCACCACACTGCTCTACCTACAGTAGCATCCATACCAGGAATTCCCAACCTTCAAAGCTGTATTCTCTCCATAGCTGTTCACAAGGATCTAATATACTATTAATTCTACGTGTAAGTCTCACAAGAGCAGATTCCTGTTTTGTTTAACCCTGGTGCTCTGGTAGAGGAAAGGCATTCGGGACATTTTTCTTCAATAAAAAAATACCCAAGTGCTGCTTGCTGAGGGAAAAAGTAGGGAGGGATAGGTGGTGTTCCTAGACTTAATTTGTGTTCATTTCTTGGAAGGAGGTAGGAAATCTATACTGGACTCATGTGAAATTAATATATTCAAAAATGAAAGCATCACTAAAAATATGTATATCAATCCTGGAACTTATGCTATAAATATAGCAATATTGGCCTCTTTGTGCATGACTATTGCAATCTTTATATGCCCCAATACAGGGGAATGCCAGGGCCAAGAAGTAGGAATGGGTGGGCAGGGGAGCAGGGTGGTGGGAAGGGCGAGGAAACTTTCAGGATAGCATTTGAAATGTAAATTAAGAAAATATCTAATAAAAAAATTGAAAAAAAACTTTTCAGATAAAATATAAACAATTATTCTCAAGTCAATAAATTTCCTAACATAATTGCCTTCTAATTACTAACAAAATGCTTTTAGTGGTTCACAATGCATTTCTTAGAATCACACACACCCCACACTCATCTTAATGAGCATATGTTTTCTCACTATAATATAGACAATCTTTAAGCTGTAAAATATTCAAGCATTCTAATTTCCTGAAGTGTTAAAAACTTATGACTTCTCCCTCCACAGGAATTGAAAGAGTGTTTCCATGGAGCGGTACAGAGTCAGGCACAGCAACGTCTGCCTGCAGTCCTGGCTCTCAGAGGACAGAGACGAGAGGACCAAGAAGTCTAGGTCATCCTCATCCATATAAGCAAACTGGAAGTCAGCCTGAGTTACACAAGAACCAGTATCAAAATAACAATTATAATAATGCATATAAAATTTTATAATTTATTTATAACTACCAAAACTTAGGAGTAACTAAGTATTTAATAAGTAAATAAACTGTAGTATATCTATATAATAAAATGTTGTCCAATAATAAAAATGAATGTCAATCAAGCCAGATAACATAGAATAATCTTAAATGTTAAGTAAATGACTATATTCTCTGTGACCCCAATGGCATGATATTCTTGAGGAGGCAAGGCTGCATAAACAGCAGAAGGAGCAGTCCCTCACAGAAGGCTGTGTTCTCCCTGATGCTAGAGTAGCATGTGTCAGGATGCGTCAGGATTTATAGAATGAACAAAGAACAAATGATGAGCTAAATCCTGTCTTGTAGAAAGTGAAGTGGTTAAGAGATGGGCTGACATGACAGTGAAAATTTTAAGCTGGACAAGTTATTTGATCCCTTCCTGGTCTGCCCAGGTAAAGAACACAGTGCAGACAGGATGGTTACAAACATTCGGCTTATTCACAAACAAAACAAGATGGAAAAAATATTGTGAGCAAGAAACCCCAATCAATTTCATTTTCCTATTTCAAATGCTACAGATCTACGATAAATAGACCTGGAAAAAGGCAAAAAGCACTGATTGATTCTGTTGTGTTTTCTATTAAGCAATTCCCTCAATTAAACAGAACATAAGTGCAGAGAAACAGTGAAGCAAAAGAACAATCACATGCTGCTCAAAGAAGAGCTCCTAGAAGAATATTTCCTAAGTCTGGCTGAAAACATATCAAGGACTATCTATGAAAAAAAAAGGGAATTGGAGATGGTCAAAAGGTTAACATCATGGAGGACAGCTGGACTGGCACACTGGGAAGTGGGCAGGTGTCATTTCTGGGCAGAGATGTTTTTATATCTGGGTGAAATGTTTGTAAACACACTCTGCAAATGTCAAGCAGTAAAATGCAGAAATCCAACTAATAAGAGAGAACTGCATTCAGCACTATTAAGGGGATGTGGACAGAGGCTATACAAAGGACACCTGGATCTTGGTGACTCAAAGAGCTGGGGCTGCCATTCATAATGCTGCCAATGGTTGGGATTTTAATTTGCCTCTTTATCTTAGCAGTTTTGGTTGTAAGCTTTGCTAATGGTTGTAAATTATGATCAGAGACACACACAGGATTAGAACCTATAGGAAAATGCCTTCAAGGGCATCCAGAGTGCCACGGGTGGAGAGGTTCTCATATCACACAGGCAAGCATGACAATTTGCTTCCACGGGTTTATGCCAAATTAATTCCTTCTCTGTTGCATAGAGGAGCTCATAAATTCTGGTTCCTCTGCCCTCTGAGCATGAATGGCAAATGCTTGGAAGTGGACTAGAAAGGTAAATAAATGCATTTTTAGGCTAAGAAGTTCCCTTATGACAAGGATAGCCTGGGCTTTAGAAAAGTCTTTTGGACAAAATCAAAGTTACAAAGCACTCCTGTACCCAGACACACCTTTCAATAAAAACTAGAAAGAGAAACATTTATGGGGGTGTACTGTGTTTTCTACTCTGGTTTACCCACAACTGCTCTCAAAACAGGGACTATTTATTAGAATTAAGGCATAGACTAACTGTGAGCTTTGCAGTGATCGCCAACACCGTCATTTCCTCTGGGAGTTGGTCAATACAAGCAAACTCTTTTCCAGAAAAAGAAATGGTAGGAGAGGGTTGGGGTCAGATAAGGAAATACTAAATTCTGTCAGGGCTAGATTTACTCTGGCCCTTCTGATGTTCATTTTCAGTAAGAACTCCATCAGGTCATATAAAAGGCCAACATCTTCATCATAAAGACTTCAAATCATTTAAGAGAAGCTGCTCTGACCTATGTAAGCACGAGGCAGGGCTTTAGAAATGCTCACATGCTCAAGTTAGTGTCATAGGTGTCTAGGAATGAATACTGAGCAATGCAAATAGGAAACCTGTTGACAATGTATTTGCATAAATCAAGTGAATACTCCAGTAATAAATTCACATCTGACCCATTTACCTTTCCTGGTATTGATCATTCTGTAGCTGTTAAGGTCAGAGGCTAAGCTGATGACAGTAAACACTTTGGAAGGAGAGAATAATATCCCCAGAGACTGACAAAAGAAGAAGAAAAAAATAACACTAGAAAGACCAAAAACTATAGGCTATAAAATCCAAAATCAGAAAACATGGCAGGACTTAACGGTTCTACAGTGTGAGTTTTTCCAGTCTTGTCTGCTGTTATCCTTACATATGGTAAGCACATTGGTGAAGCATTACTGCCAGGCTCTTTGCATATTTCACAAGTATTCAGGCAAGGAAACCATCCATATGAATCATTATTTCATAAGTATCCAGGCAGGAAAGCCATCCAGACAAATCCCAAAAGACAGTGAGACCATGAAAGTCAAACAAGGGGAGGCCTAAGGACAATAGCTTGGGTCATATAACAAAGGGAACAGGCTCTGAATGCATGAGGCTCATCAGTTTAACCCTGCTCTTCCCTTCTAGCTTAGCACCCAAGTGAAAAGGTAAGTGCTGGGGTGACTGCTGTATGGAAACATTCAATGTTTATTCAGTATGAGTCACAGCTATAGCAGAGTTCAACAAGCTTCTTAAACAAAATCAGATAAAACAACTACCACTAAGACCAGGCCACACTGTCACATCAGATACATTGGAAGACGATGTCATGACCTAAGGAGAAGGCTTGAGAACTTTCCAATAACTGCTTACAATATCTGGCAGCATGCAGGCTTTTCTAAGCAGAGATGGGAACTTCTCATGAAGAGAGCCACACAGGATGACTAACTTAGAGGAACCCCAAAATAGAAACAGTGACTGAGGACTTACCTCTTTGTATACTGGTATACATATTTGCCAAGCATAACAAATGGACCTCTTGAATGTTGTACAGATCAGTAAGTCAGATCAAACAATACAAGGTTCTGAGTATGAACAAAAACTCCTGAAAAAAATGACTGTGTCTACAGAAACTGATTAAAATTTCAGTACTATGGAGAGACTAATGATGCAGGTCCAGAGGGTAATTACCTTAGCCTGGGCTAATTCTAGCCCTGGGGAACAGTCATTTCGTGCCCATCTGTGTGTCAGTATCAGAGCACAGTCCAAGAATGGTGTCATGTTGAGAATTCTGAGTGCTTGTGAAAAAAAAAAAAACAACAACAACAAAAAAAAAACAAAAAAACAACTCCAAGATTTGCATCTTGTGACCTCAGTTTCTTCAAAACGCAGAATGTGTTTTCTTGCTCCTCCCAGATATAGTGGAGAAGAGTGAGTTTATTCCAGCGGTTGTTATTCATGTATCTTTATGAAAAAAACATGTTTTTTGCCAAGTGCAGCTTGTCATTGTGACTATACACTTTACTCAGGTAACGCTTCTTAACCCTTAGAGTATAAATTGCCTCATGCTCTGAATAAAGTTGCCTATTGTGTGATACTTCATCCTGCCTCAGTTTTATTCCCAGCTCTCCTCTGTTCATGCCACCAATAAGGGCTGAAAACATCCCAGAAGCAGCTTCCTGTGAGTGACACAGTAAAATCTTTGGAAACTATTACTTAGCGAAATACTAGCTTCCACCAATCCAAAAGCTAAGAACCAAACGGCTGGTGGCCAACCAAAGTATTTTAAACTGTCCTTGATTTATGGCTTTCTTTGTTCTGTAAAATGATTAGAATTTTCTAAAACTGTTGGAATATGGCACTTGGGGTCACCTAAATCTGTGTCCTAAGCCATGGTCATTCTGTAGGGTTCCAGAATAAATTATCACTCATTCCCTTTAGGATGAGAGCTGTAGTTTTTCCATTGACATGAAGAACCTATTTTATAAAGATACACCCAAAAATAGTAACAGCAATGCTTTGAGACAGGGAGTCATTTGTGCCGAGGATAATATTTAATGTTTAGTCTTAATTACTACACTTACTTTCTGAGCTATTCTGTGAGGTATTTTTTTCATGGTCGTCTAAGGCATTGTGATAGTTGTAATCAACAAATCTGAGCTCATAAGTCAGTCTTCCCTGTTTCAAGTCATCTCTACTAAATAATGTTTCTATATCTCATAACTATTTTCATGATTTACTGAATTAAACTGAGTAATATTCAATCATATTAACAAATTGATATTTACAAAAATTCTGTAAGCAACAAATCAGTGTTGTTGTTCATTAGCACAAAAAACTATGAAGCCTGTGTTTATTAGTTTTTGCCGCATGAAACAGTATAATATCAACTGTTTCTTACGTATGATAAAAGTTAATGCAAATGTATTCAAGGCAACAACTGATAGACTCTGATCTCTACAAATACAAGTCAGTGAACACTCTCATTTGTAGTTATTTTGCATGAGAAATAGGTACGCAATTCCATAATAATATAAATTATATCATAATTACTGCATTGTTACAATAGATCTTACCAGAGTTATGGATATTTAATTAAAATGATATTTATCAGAAAGTTAATGAGACTATTTTGAAATCCATTTACTGAAAGGCTAATGAGACAGTAGAATGCAATCTGTTTATTAGCTGAACAAGATATGCAACATCTGTACACAAGAAGAGAGGACCATAAGTCCCCGTAAAATATCACCAAGAGCTTCCCATAACCCATGCTTCAGTAAAAATCCCCATTGGAGCTAAGAAAGACCAACCATACACAGCACCATTTTCCACTTCTATGTACAATCTACTCAAGAAATTCCCTTGAGTGCATAGATTACATATCCATTATGAAACATAATAGTTATGTGATATATATTTAAATGCAAGTGATTTTTAAATTGCAAAGTAGGTCAAGCTGTTTACATCGTGGAATAACATCTTGTAACATTATACCTTAGAACAAATTCATATTTGACTGCTATACCACAGAAAAACCCTTATAGTATTTCACTGGAAAAAAAATACTGTATTATATGAATATAAGGGAAAGGACCCACATAGAAAGGAAAGAAGAAATACCATTCATTTTCTCAACTCATGACAATAATATTAAAAATTTCAACACTGCTAGCCTAAAGATCAGAAAATTACAAAGATATCAAAATGATACACCAAACCAAATTCTAGATAAAAAAAAATTGTTTAAAATATATGCCAATTATTAGCTTAGGAAATACACAGGTTGTTTAAAGATTAACAAAACGTCTGTCAGTTCAAGTATGAAATTTTTAAATAAAATAACTTTTGCAAACAACTTTCTAAATCAGAAATCTCACTAGATGTTTCCTATCATGAATAACAGAATTTATACAGTAGCATGAATTTAGATAAAATCAAAATTAGGTATTGAAAACTGTGCATGCTGTGAGGTGGGGTCAATGGTGTCTCAACGAAGAAAGCACTTGTTACACACATGCAAGGGCATGGGAAAGCCATGCTGCCATAACCTGTTATCCAAGCACAGAGACAGGGGGAGGGGGAAGATTTAACTCAAGCCGCTGACTAGAGACTAGCCTGAGCTAGAGAGCTTGGGGTTCATCAAGAACCCAACCTTAATACATTGAAGTGAAGAGTAATCCACTAGGATCCTCAGTGTCAATTTTCAGGCATACGCATGTGCACACATATCCACATATACAATGTCAAGTGCATGTGCGCACATACACATATACACACACTGGATCACACACACATGTGCACACATACTGACTGAAACACACATGGGCTCACACAAACACACAAGTATACACACACACACATTGGCTCACATACAAACACTCACTGGCAAACACATAGACTGTCAGGCAGACACACACAGGCGTGCACACACACACACATGCACACACACACACACACACACACACACACACACACACACACACTGACAAGATGGCTCAGCAGATATAAAATGCTTTCCTCAGACTCAAACAACTGAGTCCTATCTCTGCAACTTACTTATAGATGGAGGGGAAGAACAAAAAGTTAAAAGAGAAAGCTGATTCTATAAAGTTGTTCTCTGTGCATTGCATGCACACACACACACACACACACACACACACACACACATATATGGACTAATCATAATCATGTATTAAAATATTTAAAATTAAAATATAAATATGTTGCAAAAGGCAATTCTCTCATATAGTCATTTAATAGTATGAATTATCTAAATAAAATCATGATAGTAAAAACAGCATCATCAAATTTTTTTTCTATATATGGCTGCAAAATGCTATCTACAGAGTATGACACAGCCATTGCAACTATGATCTTACAAGAACTGCAGCTCTACCTGGACTGGGCCTGCACAGAACTGGGTCTAGCAAAAAGTCAGTAATGGATCAGTGAAAAGCTGACAGGGCCCAACCTTTCCCACTGAACTATTGTCTACTGCTAGATTCTGAGGGAGACATGACATAGTTGTCTACCTATTGGTGAGCACACCAGAATCCAAAGGATAGTTTTAAACCCAAGATCACAAAGATGGCCATGGTTAAACTCAGGCGGTCTCCAAAATCCTCAGAGACTTCTGGGATGGAGACAAGAGGACAGTAGGATTTAGAGTAAAATGAATGGGTTATATACTAAAACAAAGGGGTTAAAGAACAAATTTAACATTTTATTAAAATGAGAAAATTGTATTTTTCAGTATAAATTAGTAGTTATTTAATTACTAACTTACTAGAGCATCTAAGAAATTTGAAGGCACTCTAGAGAACTATGTCTTTTGTCAACACTGACCCCAAAGTATAGTTATTATTTGTCCTATTAATTACCTGCCACAACTGTTTTAAACACTTATCAATCACACTTTCTGTACTGAAAATCAAATTATATTAAATATCCTTAATCTACCATAGTATATATACATTCATTGGCTCCTACAATGTGCCCCAGATGACAGATAACAATCTATTGTAAAAATATGAGTAATCGGGGGCTGGTGAGATGGCTCAGTGGGTAAGAGCACCCGACTGCTCTTCCGAAGGTGATAAGTTCAAATCCCAGCAACCACATGGTGGCTCACAACCATCCGTAATGAGATCTGGCTCCCTCTTCTGGAGTGTCTGAGGACAGCTACAGTGTACTTACATATAATAAATAAAATAAATCTTTAAAAAATATATGAGTAATCTAGTTATGAGATCATCTTCATCTAGGCTGACAGCAACACTTGCAATAGACCAACACACAACTATACAACTCCACGCAAAGGCCAGGCTAGAGCCACAGCTCAGAGTTTGTCTTTTAAATCTTTAGTGTCTTGAAATTTAACTTCTTGAGTTAATACACAGCTATTAAAAAGCAGCAGACTGATAATCAATACCTTTACTAATGGCTATTCCCCAGGCTCCATTAAATATAAGTACCAGAGTTATGCAAGATGGAAAATACCCAATTAGGCTTTCCTGAACCAATTTAGCTTGCCCAGCTATTGAATATTTTGACAATAAATATATAAACACTCTTGAGTTTGAGAGAGAAAAATCAGTTCTTTAATTAGCAATAAAGTAGACTAGAAATGAGCCATCTGGCTTATCTCTGACATACACTGTGAGTACACCATGTTATGAAAAAATAAACAAATCACGCATAAGCTGCTAACCTTGGAGCATAAACTTAATTTCAGTTCCCTTCACAGAAAGCAACAGAACCTGTTTCTCTTGACTCTATATGGAAAATATAAAGTCAAATTTTTCTCACCACTGTCTGTCTGCCATGTTGCCAGAATGATAGAATAAATCTGAGCTCCTTATTTAGATGTAAATGGATCTGAGAATAAAGAAGGCCATGTTTTTATCCAGAGGCTTGTATTTAGGCAGTGAGCACTATAGTAACTCTGCACAAACTGTTGCAGTTGATTAACTGGGATGATTAAAATACTAAGCTCAGACTCTTAGCTATTCAGGACTTGAGTCTTTCAACAGATATATACCAACATCCATGTTGCACAAGGTACCCTTGCAAGTGCAATAACAGACTTATTTATCAGACCATATGTGGTTTTTTGAGACAGGGTTTCTCTGTATAGCTCTGGCTGTCCCAGAACTCACTTTGTAGACCAGGCTGGCCACGAACTCAGAAATCCACCTGCCTCTACCTCCCGAGTGCTGGGATTAAAGGCATGCGCCACCACACCCAGCCATATGTGTTTTTCAAACTGTAGTTGATAACTGTGTAATCCGAACAATCGGTACAGATAATGTCAGCATTTCAATAGTGTAAATTTAATGTATAATATAAAAAACTAAGATTTATCTCATGAAATATAAAACCATTTGCTAAACAACCATAGATCAGACCAGTCTGGTAGAACAGGCCACTCAGTAGAGTGGTCCAGTCCTGTGGAGCAATCCAGGCAGGTGGTCTTAAGTGTGCCCACACTTACAGTCACTTATAGTCATGAGCAGGAGGAATATGCTGAGTAAGTCAAGGAAGTCTTTAGGGGAGGACCAGCCTTCAGCCTGGTCTGCAGTAAGAGATCTGCTCAGTAATAGAGAGATACCTTCCAATCGCCAGACTAGAGTATGTGCAGGTCAAGTGTTCTCCCAGCAGATTTCCAAGAATTAAGTTAGGTTCACATTAGCAACTAGAACATCAAGACTGAAGTTAATCACCCAAGATCTGAACAGTTGTGGCAAAGGGTAGAGAAGAGCCAGCTCCGTAGTTGCAAAGTTCCAATGACTTGATTGATTCTTATAATAAAGGTTCTGAAGCTAAGATCATACATTCAGCTAAGTAAGGAAAAGCCATCTTTAGGCTTTTTCTTCACCCAGTAACTCACTTTCACTATGCTGTAACACACACACACACACACACACACACACACACACACACACACACACACACACAGATTGGAGTAAAAATAATAAAATCCCCAACAATTATTTTCAATTCAAAAATTGGAGGCCTGGAATTAAGGAATAAAATGTGGGGCGCGGAGGTCGCCTATATCCTGTGTACATACAGAACAGAAGGTATATGAGAGTCACTCACTTAATCCACAATCACTAAATCACCTTGGACAGAGACCCTGTTGTCATGGAGTCACCTCCACCATTCCTGGGGCAAGACCTAGACCTGCAGTCATGGGCTGAAGACCCTTTTCTTTGATTTAAGGCCATCAGAAGGCAGGCTTTGTAGTTTAAAATAGGGTTCTTGCTAGTATGTGTAAGGAAATAGATTCAATAGCACCACCACTGAAGGTAAAAGAGACAGAAGCGTAGCCATCAGCCCCACCGCTGCTCTCTGTTGTCCTGCTGTCTCCACATACAACTGACAGGAGTGGCACTGAACATTGTTAGGCTGGGAAGCCCACTTATGCCACTAAACTCAGTCAAATGGTGCAGTGATTTCCATTGTAAATGCCAGAGACTGAGAACCACGGAGCACTTGCCCTGCCATGAAGTCTAACTGTCCATAAGTGCATCCAAAACTAAGTAGCTATGAGGCAGAAGGACTAAGTGGAAAACACGAAGCCCTACTTAAAAATTCCATCTGGGTATGGTGGTGCACACCTGTAGTCCTGGCGCTTGGGAAGTAAAGGTAAGAGGCTCCCTCATTCAAAAACCTGCAGCAACAGACAAAATTAATGGTAAGGTTTTGGGGATCAGCCTCTTCCTTGTGTGCACGCGTGAGTGTGTATGTGTGTTGAGAAATGTTATATACTTCATGCTATCCTGTAACTCACACTATTCATTCTTCTGTCTCCTAAGTGGTAAGGTTACCAGGATGCACCAGCAGGCCCTGCTTTCAGCCCCTTTCTTCATTCCTGTTTTTCTTGGACTCATGCTCCTGAAGTTCTCCCTCTTCCACTTTCACATGCTTGCGTCTCATTGACTCCATTTCTATTTCATCTTCTCACAGAAGTCGTTCCTGACATATCCAGTTGCATTTCCACGCCACTTCCCATCTGTGCCTTCATGCACTGCTCGCATGTCTATTAGGTATCCATAATAACTATTTGGTTAATTGTGACTTCTCTAGCAAATCAGATAAGGTCTCGTCTCCAGCTGTCAGCATCCTGCTAAGGCTGGTCCCTGTTCCATGTCACAGTTTTTTGCTTCCCCAACA
Source organism: Mus minutoides (assembly GCA_902729485.2). Lineage (NCBI taxonomy): Eukaryota > Metazoa > Chordata > Mammalia > Rodentia > Muridae > Mus > Mus minutoides. The sequence goes on along the minus strand of LR750235.1, from coordinate 681,113 downwards.
TTCTGTATGACAGCGAGGGGACCAAGCAGCACTCACCAGAACTGTTCCCTTTTCAGAAGGAAAAAGGAAGAGGATTCAAATGGCTTGAGTGTAATAAATAAACAATTGGAACTGATTTGACTACCCAGATAAGAATCCAGCGAACAACGTTCTGAGTCTAGCCAATGGCCAGAAACTAAGACTCTCTTCTAAGCATATAACAAAGAGAAGATTCTCCATGGGCAGCAAAGAAGAAGCCACCAAGCATATATGGCACTCAGTCTAGAGACAGAGCTCAACAGGTGGAGGTGCCCTCCATATTAAAGAGGTGACTTTACATGTAGTTTAAAACTGGATAAACTTAAATAAATAAATTGGGGCTAGAAGGATGGTTCTAGTAGTCAGAATACAGACTGTTCTTGCAGATGACCCATATTTGATTCCCAGCACCCGTATTAGATGGTTTACAAATGCCTCCAAATCTAGTTCCAGGGGTATCAGTCATCCCTGACTTCTGTAGGCATTGGCATGCATGTGTACATACCCACACAAACATATGTTTATCTGTAATTTTAAATTAAAAATACATCTTCAAAGGAGAAATGCATGAATTACAGATAATGAATGCATAACTACATTGATGATGACAAAGTACTTTACAAAGTAAGACGTATTTCTGAATATCACCATTGCACACTGGAAGAAATACTGTCACAGTAAATGGGTGAACTCTGAAAGACTTCATTTATCAACAAATGCTGAATTTGTTAATACTGTGTTAAACTCACTGGCATTGCAGAGGGCTTTCCATCACTACTAGAATTTTGGTTCTTTTTTCAGGTAAGATAAATAATATAGTAAGTAAGAAGTATAATGACAAATAAGTCTAACTCAGGCTTTGGACAAATGTCCATCTTATCTTTTTAGACAATGTCACCAGAATCTATGGCATGGAGATTAAGCTAAGCTGGCATGCCAGCCATCCAGGGGCCTTGCTGTCAGCACAGCCCTGGTGCTGCTGGGCTTACAAGTTTTCACCCCACCTGCCCTTTTACACGGGTACTGGGGATCAAGCCCAGCCCTCACACATTTGCAGTCAAATACACTACTAAAGGAGCTAGCTCCTCAGACTTTTTATTCTTATTTTTAAAAGAAAATATCCTAAGTGACTCGTTGTGGTTTCTATCATATAAAATTCATTTCAGGCCACGGAGTTGCTTTGCTGTCACAGAGAGAAGATGAAATGCAGTCAGCTTACTCAGAGAAGGGGAAAAAGAGACTTCTGCTACTACGACAAAATCGCTACTTTCATCTAAAGCATGACTTTTCTAGAGAAATATCTGCACATCGCAATTAATTACTGCTGGCTCCTTCCCAGCAAGTCTAGGCGAGAGGAGAGTGGTCCCGGTCCTGCCGGGGAGACCCCGGGCTGAGTGGATGGCAAGTGTCGATGGCCCAAAAGAAACACACCGAGCCGGGAGTCTTGTTGAAGCAGAAACTCAACTTTACGGCATCAGCCTCTCGCTTATATAAATTTGGAACATAGGGAGGGTGATTTTGGGTGAGGTAAGATGACATAGGAGGCAGGGAAGGGTGATGGACGATATGGAGTGACTGACAGGGCCAATGGCAAAGCTCTACATCAGCAATGGTGGGGCAGAAGCAGGGCCAAACAGGTCTTACTGCGTCACCCTTACTGCGTCAGGGAAGTGACTGAGACAGGTCTCAAGCAAGCCAGGCTGGGTTTATCCTCATGGCCCAAACCAGGGCCAAAATGGGGCCCAACAGATTACCACCTTACACCAAACCAGTGAGAGGCAAGGGAATGTTGAGAAAGGGAATGTTAAAAAAGCAGAAGACTGACCCATCACCCCATATGGCTACAACATCATCAGCTGTGAGACACACAAACCAATGTGTTCTGAATGAATAAACGTTACCTCATTGAGTATTCCATACATGCACAGTGTGCCATAGACTTTAATAGGATTTCTCTTTCTATAGTCAGTCATGTACTCATTTATCCATTCATTCAATTGAGCATTATTATATAATATATTGATTTATTATGTATTTATTATATATTAAGTAAATTTTATATATATATATATATATATATATATATATACACACATTGTCCTTATGTAATACCCTTTAGGGATCAGTTCTAAGTTGGTTAAGTATTTACTTTCTGTGTTCTGAGTGAATGTGTATATAAGAAAAGGCAGACAGAAAGACGGGGATGATAGAGGGGAAATGAAATTGCATTAGATAAGAAGAATCAAAAAAAAAAAAAAGATTCAGGGGGGATGGAAACATTTCAATGAAAACAATAGCATAAATGTGACTTCCTTCCCTTGGCTGAGGAACCGCAGTCACAGCTCAGTGTCACTGTGTCCAAACACTGTGTGTTCCTTGAATTCATTGGAGGCTGTGAAAAACTCAGTGCAACTTTTTAAGCTATTGACAAAAATACTGTACACCACAGACTTGTAGCTGACAAGTAAGTATATTTACCCTGGAGCAAAAACCTAGACATAAAACAACTGCTGTCCCACAAATAAAGAAAAGCACAACATTTTTTCCCACAAAAAAAAAGACAAAAAGAGAAAGATTTAACCAAGATAACACAAGAAATTTCTTTCTCAACCTCCATTAACTGTAAATTTGGTTTTGGGTTTAATGCTATAGCATTTATTCAAAAATAGCAGAAGAATCCCTCTATAGGTTGTCCTGCAAAGAGAGAAAACACTATTATTTATATTTCTTGTTCAAAAACTCTAAGAATAAAAGAACTGTTTTCGGAAATGACAAGGCTCCTGCAGATAGCATTCACACATGGCATTTGAGGCTTTCTTGTGACATAAAGTGCAGAGTGCTTTGAGGGTGGTTACAGATACAACGACACAGAAAAGGCTTTTAACTCTGGCTCATTTCCTCTGACCACCATGCCTCCATCCTAAATTATAACCTCTCAGAGCTACGGATCCTTTAGAACTAGCTTTTAAACTTGTTTCCCATGGTATCATCACAGAATAGAAACACTTTGTTACTCAAAATAAAAGCACAAAACCAATGGACACAATAACTGTTCTCATTATTGCAAACCAATAAACAGGGCTCTACAAAGAAACTGTTTTATCCTAATAGTTCTTGCTTATGAAGCTGCAAAGAAATAAACACAAAAGAAACCAAGGAAAAATGTGCTTTAATGATATAGATGGTTAATCAGATACTACCTCTAAAGTCAGAAACAGTTAGGACATACTGGTATGTAGTAGTCATGTTTCAAAAGGAATCTTATGCTAAATGATAAAATTCTGAGGTTTCATGTGGAATAATAGTTCTTTTTAAAAACTAAAAAAAAAGAATCAAACAATCAGAATTTTAACTTGAAACTGTCTTTGTGGACATATCCCATATCAGACATTAGTTGATAAACAAGAGATTTTTCTAGTTCATACAGTACTTAATATTGAAAATGATAAAGCGGGTGGAAAAACCTGGAGCCCTTCTCATTGTTTGACACTAATGGGTTATCTGGAGTGTCCAGGAAAGTCAGGACAAATATTCAACCAGTTGACTAGAGGCAGCAGGGCAGGGCCAAAAAAAAAAAAAAAAAAAGCTCTTTGGCAAGAAATGATGGCACCAAGGGTAAAATGTTTATGTGAAGACCTTTATTCTCAGAAAACACACAAGAGAGACAGGATAGCCACCAGAAGCTTATGGGCCATCTAGGCAATAAATAACAGACGCTGTCTCAAACAAGGGAGAAGGCAAAGACTTATATCAAGGTTGTCACTGACTGTACGAGTTCACTTTGACATGTGTGCACCTGTACTCACACACATACAAAGGCACACACACACACACACACACACACACATACACACATACAAAGGAATAATGACAACATACACACACCATACACACAAAAATATTTCTTAAAGTAACCTGTATTGACTATGATGTGTCTTGCCCAGCAGTTGATGTCTAACACAAAACAAATTTTCATAGGGTTTAGATAAGTTTTTGTTGTTGTTGTTGTTGTTGTTAGTCTCATAATGCTATGTCTGGTTTGTTTGGGATTTTTTTCCCCTTACAGATCTTTTGCTTCTTCATTATGATTTCTAATTTTATTTTTATGGGATTTCTGTGTGTGCAAATGTGTCAGCATCTGTATGTTTTTCTGTACTTTTTCTTTGGCTCCTCTCTTTCTGTTTGTTTGTTTTCCCCCATTAGGTCCTATTCTGCTTTGTCTTAATTTTATTTTTATTATTATTAATTTTACAGCCTGCTTGTTTCCCAATGAGAGAGAAAGAGAAATAAAGGGTGTAGATTTAGTTAGATGTGGAAGTATGGAGGATCTGAGAAGAGTTAGGAGAGTCAAAACCACGATCAGAAAATATTGTATAAAAAATAATTTAATTTTTTTAAAGGGGAAGGTTATAAATGAAACTCAGTTGATAGATTACTTGTGGAATGTACAAAGCCTTGGATTCATCCTCAGCACTGCATAAACTAGATGGGCTTATATGCTCCTGTATTCCCAATCAAGAAGTCCAGGCAAGAGGATCAAAAGTTCTAAGTCATCTTTGGCTGCACAGTAATAGCAACAACAGCAATAAACAAACATAAGTTGAGGATGCTGGAAGCCAGAGTTTCCTGTGTTGGAGAAGTATAAAGAAAATATCCAGGACATAGTGTAGCAACTCTTAACCTCAGCAGAGGCAAGCCTATCTCCATGAGTTCAAGGCCAATCTGGTCCATCTGCATAGAGAGCTCTAGCCCAGCCAGGGTTAAGTACTGCGATGCTGTCTCAGGAAGGGGAAGAAGGGGTGAACCGTGTTATTTCTGGATAGAATTAAATATATCAGTAGAAAGTTTTTAATGTGTAAATGAAAATGTGAATTTTTGCATCTCCCAGGCTTGTTCATCAAAAAAAAATCAATAAATGAAGATAATCAGGAGACCAGAGCATCCCTATGGCCTGGAAATGGTTTCTAGGCATCATTATCCATGGGCAGGAACCATGCAGGTTGGTGGTTCCAAGACTAGGTCAAGAAAAAGATATGTCTGAATACTCTCTTCCCTGGCAAACTGACATGACACCACTGCCTTGAACATCCATCAAAATGTAACTGAAAGCTATTCTTTGAGGAAACCATATAAACTGAACTAGAGAAATAACTGAAATGTATTCTTTATAACTGTCAAGTCATTAAAGACAAGAAAAGACTAAAGATAAGCTCTACTCTGGATTCTAGAACCTCCACAAACATTACTACAACCACTGGGGAAATCGGGAGGGAGGTGATGAGTTGGTTCTAAGTAGTACCTGATGGTAATGTGTCCATATTAGCATTCTATCCTCCAGTTATACTGAAGCGATATGAAACAAGGTCCTTGTTTTTCAAAAACACTCAATGAGCATCTTTTTTTTTTAACTCCAACCTTTTTTTATTAGATATTTTCTTAATTTACCTTTCAAATGTTATCCTGAAAGTTTTTCCCCCCTTCCCGCGCCCTGTTCCCCTGCCCACCCACTTCCACTTCTTGGTCCTCAACGAGCGAGTATTAAGGGAATACTGGGGCTTCATGTCTGCGACTTACTCTGGAGAAAAACGTCTTCAAAGCAATTATTTTTGGAGAGGAGTGTGGAAAGAGAACAAGAAAGAGAGGAAAGAGAGCAAGAGTACAATAAGGCCACTGTAGGAAAATAACAGAGGGCTGAGCGGAAAATGTGGCCTTCTGTCTTACTTGATATGATGAACAGACCAAATAACTGCACAGAAAAATTAGATGAAAACAATGTTTGGCCTTAAATGGTCATATATTATTAAATAAAACCTTAATTTATTTTTTATTTTTTATTTTTGGAGTTTAAGACAAAATCCCTCAATCTATAGCCCAGGCTAGCTTGGACTTCACTGCATCCTGTAAACTCACAGAAATCCTGCCACAGCCTCTCGTGTCCTAAGAGTATAGGCATGAGACACCACAGTTGACAAAAAACCCTTAACTTCCCATGAAGATCAATAATCTGCTTTGACTTAAAAATAAAAGAAAGAAACATAGTTGTGGCTAGAAGCAAAATGCAACCTATTTGATTCCAAAAGCACTTAAATGAAACAAGGATATTGAAGAGTATAAATATGTCTAAAAATGTAAACTGTTAATGCCAGGGCCAAATAGTGGGAGTGGGAGGGTAGGGGAGCAGGGCTGGGGGAGGGTATAGGGGACTTTTGGGATAACACTTGAAATGTAATTGAAGAAATTCTCTAATTAAAAAAAATTTAAAAATAGTTGGCTAATTAATGGTGAGATATAGTGAAAATTTAAAATACATAAGGACACTGCTGCAGAAAACATCTGATAGTCAAACTAAAAAGTCCTACAAGGAATGGCTGACCTTGGTTGTCAACTTGACACATCTCAGAAAAGGAAATCTCATTTAAAGAACTGAATCACCCGATTAGCCTGTGGGCATATCTACAGAACACTTTCTTCATTGCTGTTTGATACGGGCAGGTCCAGCCCATGGTGGGCAGTGCCACCCTTGGGCAGATCAGGCTGGGACAAATAAGAAAGGTAGCTGAGCTGGCTATGGCACCAAGACATAGAGCAGCATTCTGCCATAGTCTCTGCTTCAATTCCTGCATCCTAGTCCCTGCCTTAAATGCCTGTGTTAGCTTCCGCGGGCTATAGACTGCAACTGTGAGAGGAGATAAACCTTTTACACTGGCCTCGGTCACTGTTCTATCATCTCAACAGAAAGCAAATGAGGACACTCTCTAATACAGAGCTCCAGGAAAGCCATGGCATCTCACTGCCTACACGTGGAGTGTGAGTGGTGTCCAGGCTCATGAAATCAGTTTTCTATGTCTGCCATACTTGTCTCACACTATGCACCCTGCCTCCGGTAATAAAGCTGGTTGATCTGGGACAGCTCCAAGGCCCATACTGCTCCTAGAGCCAGCCCTCATGCTTAGCCAGACCCCCAGTAGTCTAGCTGTCTCCTCTGCTTGATCATTTGTCTCTGTCCTCCCCTTCCCCAGAAAGAACTATGGTCATGGGGTGTGTGGCCCAAACTTCCAACTCAGAATCTGCTTCCCAGGAACTCAACCTGGCACCCAGCAACTGGAGCTCAATGGAATACAGTCTGCAGTTTTCCCTTGAGTAGGTAATTTTATTTCTGACCCACAGGATACCCATGGGCTTGTTTCAGGTGGATTCTCTCTCTTCTGCTGATCCATTTACCTGCTCATGCTGTGTGGCAGAGGAATTGTATTCTCCCCCTTTCATGTTAGGGGAATAGAAAGAATAATCATTGTTTAAACAACAGATTTCCCTCTTAGGGTCCATTAGCTCCTGCTGCTCATCCCTGTAGTGAAATTGAAATATAACAAAACAATTTTCATGACAATAGATAATAATCTGGTATATGTGCATTTCTGACTTAGCAATGGAACAGAACAAGAGGAGATTGCGGGGCTACGGCAAGGCTAAATTTCAATTTCCATGTGTATATATTTTTTGTCATTACATTTGAAAACGAAGGAAAAGCAAATGCAGACACAGGCAGTGGACAACTATGAAGGATAAAACTAAATCCAAACTCAAATGTAAAGAAAGAGAATAACAGACAGCTTGTAATAACACCCCTACTATAGAAATATACTCAACTAACAACACTCTTACCTTATAACCCTCCCAGTCCTATATTTTTAATGTAGAATCTACTTACTATAGAATCATTTTTAATTATCAATATATCTCATGTATTTCTTGTATATAACCAAAAAAAAAAAATTAAAGGTGTTAATGTCCTAAAGTATCTCTAGAAAGCATAAGAATGGGGCAATTGAAGGTTTGGTGGACCTTGGAAGGGGATCTCTCACTGGACAGTGTCCCACACAGCATGAAAAATGCAGGTTGTCGCCCTTAGGCATTGCCCTGAGTAGGCCTGTCTCTACTACATATCTGCTTTATCTGCCTCCCTAAGCTCTGTGATCACCTATTGTGTCTTGTGCTCTCACAGGGCACCATGGTCATGTTACCATAGCTGTATGATTGAACCACATCGTCTAGAAACCGACATCTTCAGTAAATGACCACTAAGGGGTAATCCCTTCCAGTAAAGAAGAGAGACTCTCTAGCCTGGGTGGGTAAGGCCAACGGCCAAGGTATCACCACTCAGAAAGTCAGGACCATCCTTAGGATGGCTAAAACCTAAATAAATTTTCTGGTACTCTGGCCTTCCACGCTCTTTCTCTAAAGTCCTGTCCAAAAGTTATTTTTCAACAGGCCACATAGTAGACTCAAACAGCATGACTCTTCCCCTTTTCTCCCCTGGGGTGTTTTCTTTTAAACTCTTAAGAAATTGCCCTTAATCCTTCATTGGAGTCCATTCTTAAATTATTTTATTACTGAGATTAAGAACCCAGGAGATGATCCTGATTTTCCCAATATCATTTGGTAACCACGAAGATACTCACACAAATTCCTGTAACAATACCACAAGTGTGTTCTCCTGAGTGTGAAACTTCGAAAAACCTAGGGCTGGTTTTTGGAGCTTCCATTTACACATGCACAATTAATTAAGTATTGGTAATAAGTAATTGGTAAGTCTCATACTTCTGAACTTCCCTGGGAGATGAGAATGGAGTTCAAAGTTCCAAACTCTCAATCGAGAACAAGTGTCCCGGCAATCAGCTTCAGACCCACTAAGATTGGCCTCAGGACAAAAGACACTAGGTCCATTGTCACTCTGAAAATCCAACGAGTTTTATGAGTTCTGGACTAAGAACTTTACAGGCCACAAAGACTGAGATGGCTTTCTTTGATAATCTATCACATAGAAATCTTTTTTCCTATTTTCTGTTTTTCCAATGGCTTCTTTTTTTGTTTGTTGGTTGGTTGGTTGGTTGGTTGGTTTTTCGAGACAGGGTTTCTCTGTGTGCCCTGGCTGTCCTGGAACTCACTTTGTAGACCAGGCTGGCCTTGAACTCAGAAATCTGCCTGCCTCTGCCTCCCAAGTGCTGGGATTAAAGGTGTGCGCCACCACGCCCGGCTTCCAATGGCTTCTTTATCTGTGTTGCTGGTTACTAGAGACCCCATCCATGCATCTGCTCTCCACTATGGCTTCTTATGTGAAACAAACAAACAAGCAAAAACCCCTCCCATTCCTCCTTCCCTTTATTCCCCCTCCTTCTAGTTTATCCTAGGCAATAGGCAGAATTTAAATCCTTAAGCAATTATCAGTTGCATTTACTCTGTCTGCTGTGCCGTATCTGTAAAATGAAGCTGGGAAAAGAAAGGCAGCTTCAGCATCTCAGGAAAGAACATCCCTTGGGAACAATAGACTTCCCTTCTTGATTCCATTCTCCTTCTCTGGGTTACAGCTGAGGGTTACTCATTTTGCCTTATTTACACTTATCTATAAAACTCTCAGTTTTACCATCCCATTGCCACAAGTATAACTTTGTAACCTACTCTACAAGACTATCAGAGAAATTAGCCTGTGCCGAGATAAAATGCTGTCCCTGTTGACATTTTGCAGTAAATGGGTCTTTTGATGGCTGTATAATACTTTGTAATTGATGTTCTTATCAACACAATCATCATTAGCTTTCTAACAAATTGTCAAAGCTAAATACAACTCGAGGTAGAGTCTTATTTTATTTTCAATCCCAACACCTTTATATGTTTTTTTCTATCTCGGTTACTGGAGTTACTTGTTTATAACAGAATTATTTTTAACATTTTTAAATTGGTATCAAACTATGGTATAGTTGTATAAGTATTCCTTTTGTTGACTTTTTGGTTTTAGAGACTGTGTTTCTGTGTGTATCCCTGAAAGTTCTGGAACTCACTCTGTATACTGGGCAGGCCTTGAAATCAGAGCTGTGTCAAGTACTGATAGTAGAGGCATGAGCCACCATGCTAACACATCGTCATTTACTCGGTTGTCTCAGAAGAGTTGGACACTAGGTACATTTTCTATCAACCTAAACCTATGCTTTCTTCTACATAGCTGTGGAATCCGTGTTTTGTACTTAATGTTTAATAAATTCAAAATGTAAATCATGCATATATGGGAAGAATCATGGCAAGCTAATAATATTTTTCAAATGAGGATTCTAACCCATCAAGTTCAAACAATAAAAACATTCACATTAACTATACTATTGACAATTTTAAAATATTTTTAAATCTAGAGTATTATCGAGTGTTGGCACATCAGCATCCAACATCAGTTTCTTTGTCTATCAGAATACAGAATCAATATTCTCTATTCTTGAATTATAAAATAGGGACTAGAGATATGGTCTGACAGTTAAGAACACTATGTACTCTTGTAAAGGACCTAAGATTCAACTCTCAGAACCCACAAGGTGCCTCCCAGCCATCAGTAACTCCAATCCCAATGCATCCCGCATATTCTTCTGGCCTCTAAGGGAACTTTTCCTGGGCGTTGGATCTCAGTGAGCTGAGTACCTCTGTACTTTCCAGGCCATCTTCACGAATGTGGTCACTACCCTTTTCTTATGTTTTACTTTCTGACTTGATAATAAGTCTCTCTATCTGAGTTTTGTTTCTACAACTGTGATAAATCCGATGACCAAAAGCAACACAGAGGGGAAGAGGTTCATTTCACTTAAAGGTCACATATAGTACATCATCAGGGATGCAGAAACTCAAAGCAGGAACCTTGAGGCAGGAAATAAAGCAGAGACCATTGAGCAATGTTGCTAGCTGGTTTGTTCCCTAAGGCTTCCTCATCCTGCTTTCTTATAATACCCAGAAACAAATGCCCAAGGATGGCACAGCCCCAGTGGGATGAGTTCCCCTTGCCACACTGAGTATATTAATAGAGAAAATGCCCCCAGACATTTGACTACAGGCAATCTAATGTAGGCATTTGCTCAATTGATGTTCCTCTTCCTACATGTCTCTAGCTCAGCAGTTCCCAACCTACAGGCTGCAACATATTTGGGAATGGGCCAAACAACCCTTTCTCATGGTTCACCTAAAAACCTTCTGAAAGCATCAATATTTATAATATGATTCATAACAGTAGCAAAATTATAGTTATGAACTAGCAACAAAAATAGTTTTATGGTTGGGGATCACCACAGGAACTGTATTAGGAAGGTTGAGAACCACTTCTCCAGCTTGATTCCAGTTGGGGCCAGGAGTCTCAAAAGTGAACTCTACTAGAGCTATCATTTTGTCCCCACCACTTAGCTCTCAGAGAATTTGTAAATAATTTCTATCTGCATGGATACACCCAAGTTTACAACTAAAAACTTCTAGTCTCTTTCAGGTCTGCCAATTAGTGATGATTACAATAGTGAACAAGGTACATCATTTTTACAGCCCTATCTCCAATTAAGAATGAGTAGTTTGTTAGGGAGATGATGAATCAAAAGCATTTAATCTCACACTTCTAATATGCTAGAAACTCTGTCCCATAACCACGGTGTCTTGACCACTACTTGATGATAATCCCCTTCCCACCATTTTGGGTCTCAGATCCTTGGAAATTCTAATGTGACCTACTGTTCATTTAAAATGTCCTTGACTGGTCTTTGGGCCTTTCTAGGTGTCCAATCAGCTGTCTGTCTTTTCTTTTTTTCTTTTTTTTTCGTATGAATGACAAAACCTTTTATTTCATTGTTCCTTCAAACAACACTAACTTTGCATTGAGACACCTTCATGGTTAACAGGAAGATGGCAGTAATGTAGGTCCCTGTGTGTGGGGACATCAAGGCTGAGGAGGAAGCTGCTACCCTGCCCTCTTTCCCCCATCACATCATTAAATATGACTGCAATTCTACTTTATAATAAATCTGTCTTTAAAAATGTCTCTTCACATCATTTTTAAATTTTGCCACTTCTATAATTTCCATAATTATTAACAGAGCTGATGCATTTTCTCTATCACATTTAAAGGAGAAAACGGAGGGAAGGTTACACAGATGAACCCTCCTCACATACATTCTGGAAAGTGATTTATTTTTATTTATTTTGCCCATTTTCTTGATTTAGTTTAGTTGGGTTGTGTTTCTTTGTTTTTTATGGTTGCTCTTTCTTTCTTTCTTTCTCTCTTTCTCTCTTTCTCTGTTTCCTGAAACTAATCAATTTCTTGATATGTATCCAATGCCCTTGAACATCCGACCTTCCTGCCTCCACTTCCCAGGTGCTAGGATTTCATCTCTTCATGTTATACTGGATTCACTAGGGTGCTAGAAAATTCAACCCAGGCTTCATGCATAATAAGTGCATGCCACAAACTGAGGTATATACTCAACCCAAAATATTTGCATAATTTAAAAATTACTTTAAGGGATATTTGCTTTGTTTTTAAGGATTTAATGTCATGAAAAGATTATCTTATAAAATCTTAGAAGCTTTAGCCTGTTTTAAATATAATCTGTTGTTATGGGTGAAAATTAGGTCTGTAAAATAAAATACAATTCTGATTTGCTAGTGAATGTTTATGCTTGAATGCTAAGGATGTTATTTTTATTCAACAAATATTCTCTAATTGTCAACCTATAATAAGTGTTCTGGAGGAAGCAAAGGCAATTAAAACTAATTTTCTACCTCTGAGGAGCATACACAATAGTAAGAAAGAGATCTGTGCTCAACTAAAAATACAAAGACAAATAAAATGATTTTTTTTTAAAAGAAGTGCTGTTGTTACACTAAAGAATTATAGCACTGTAATAAAATATAAATAACTAAAAATGATTAAAGCCATAATGGATACTTGCCTAAATTTCACCATATTTCTTATACTAATTAGTGAAAAATGAGCAAATCATATCCTGTCCAATGATGCATTAGACATGACTGTCCCTGTCATGTTCCTTGAATGCAGGCTGTGTGTTTGGGTTGGTGAGCCAATGTTTGCTGTTTACCAGGTCCAGCAAGTACTGGTCAAGACAAATGACAGATGTGGCATCATGTTATGCTCGCACACACCCATGAAATTATGGTCTAGATAGCTCCCACAAGGTCAAGTCAATGTCAAGCAGCAGAATTCAGAAAACCATAGACGACTGCTAAAGCAAGGTAAGAGGCCCCCATCATTCCATTATGCTAAGTAATAGCTTAGAGAGAAAAGGTTCTCTGAGAGCTTTCTCATGTCCCACATGCACACTTTAGTGAGAATAACAGTTCAGAAGTAATTGCATTCATTCATCTTTCTGGGTCACACATGTTCAAACCACGACTAAGAAAACTGTCTGTTCTGAAACTCTTCGGGCACCATTATGGCCCCTGAAGCCAAGCTGTCTTATTCCTCTCTTCAGGCTTATCCACATGACTACATGGAATCACTTCTTCCTAAGAAAACCTTCAGTTTTCACTTATAACAAAGGCAAACCAAAAGCCCATGAGATGGCCTTCCTATGTTCTGTATCTAAATATGCAACTTACTTCCTGTTCCCATCACAAGAGGAACATCCTGTCCAGTCAGACTACCTGCACAGTTCTGCAGACACACTTACGCTTTCCACATCCACTCTCCAGTGAGAATCCTCCTGCTCCCATCCAAAACTCCAGATTAACCCAGGCACTGCTGCCTCTGAGAAGTCCTTCCAGGTCATCTAAATCCACTCCACTACCTTCCTTTATGTCGCCATGGTTTTTACTGCCAATCTTTTCTTTAAAAAAAAAAAAAAAAAAAACTTCATGCATGTATAGACTGTATTGCTCACATATGCCCCACTATTTTAAGGCACTAGAAGCTATTTTCATACCAGGTTACAAATTTTAAAACCAGATGCTTTGCCTATTTATTTTGAACACTCTTTAATAATTAAGATATTTAGGAAATAACTTAGCTTAAATTCTGTATATAGAATTGCCATTACATTTAAGTGTAAAATATTTGTGAAAGATCAATTATGTTACTCTGACATATTTTGAATGGCTTGCATGCATGCTTTCACCCTACACACAATTATAATGCAAACTTGAAAGAACCCCAAATACATCTGCTATTTAGTATTCCAAGAGCCTAACATAAAGTGATCCTAAGAACCTATGCTAGCCCCTGCCCTTGTTCACAACACGTTGTCTGCTTGGTTACAAAATCAATGGCCTTCTACATTCATACTCCTCAGTGTGTTGGCCAAAGTGCTTTAGAAAACAAAGGATATAATTGTCCCGTGAAGAGAATTAAGACACCAAGGAGCCAAGTTCAGTGCATACAACTGTAAATGGCTGCCACTAAGACCTGGGGTGTCACCGGTGCTCAGCTGAATTACTGAGAGTCTTGTAGCAGAGAGGATTTGCACAGCCCCTGCTGTAGTGACAATGAAAAATTTTATTTCCTAATGATCTCATTTAAAACACATTAGATTTGACAGACTATAAATGCATTCAAATACAATAGCATATGAGGAATACTAATTATGGCTGCCTTCTTTCACAAATAACAAATGACTTTTGAACACACCTCTGAAAAGTTTTAAATGCCTTTTTGAACTCTCTTTCCATTTAGAGATTACACTCAAGAGTCAATGAAGACACAAAACCTCTGCTATTTTGATGAGGAGATGGAAGGAGTCTACCATTTGTCCATAAACCCTGGGATTTGGAAGACTAACACTTCATTCACAAGGGCCCCCATACTCTAAAAATAAAATTTATTCTAAAATTTCAGATTGGACAAAGACAGTATTTCAAACAGCAGCCCATAATTCCCTAAAGTAGTGATGTCAATTGGCATTTCTTAAATTAATTCAGTGACCTATGATAATGTGAGTTCTTGATACATAATGTCTGCCAGTAGGCAATGCAAAACTTTCAGAACTACTGCTGGTGTCTGAACAACCACATATAGAGACACAGACATGCACACACTCACACACACACTCACACATACTCACATACACTCACACATATGTATGTGTGTAGGTATGTATGTATACGTGAGTTTAATTCCTACTTCTTATCACATTTATTAGGAATGATGATATAAGAATAAACATTAAACCAGACATACATTGTCCAAACAACTCCACAAATTAAATAGAGATATAGTCAAGGTTCCTGGAAATATCTAAATACTCATCTGTCTGCACTGAGACAGAAAACTATAAAATGTCACTCACCAACAACGGTTGAGTTGGTTTCATGTGTACATACACAGCTGACTTTAGTCTTATGAGAAAATATACAGTGGTATTCCTTAACAAAGATTTCAAAGACCTCAAGAGAATGAAACTTCAAGTTTTCTCTGAACTCTTCCCTCTACATTGTGCCAAGTATGTAGAGGTCAGTAACAGACACAGAACATGAATATTCAGACACAAAAGGCTCCAACTTTATCATTTGAGCAAAAGGACACAAATCAGATGACTTCTCAATAAAACACACTAGAAAGCCCAACTAAACCCTGTGACTAGAATTTCACATTCAAATGTCTAACGAGTTGGGAGCATTTTATACAATATGTCTGCTAGCTACAGAGAGTGGTTGTTATACATTCAGAGAACTTCCATGTGGAGGAGGGATTCGAATATTTCCTGTCTGGAGCTTTATACAAATTATTACCCTCTTAGAACATAGGCAAAGTGAGGGAAGACACAAATGCTAACCTCTCCATGCTCTTGAGTTCTCAGCCTTGTATCTATTAGTCATAGTAAAATCAGAAAACAAACATTCAACCCTGACAGCTTCATCTCAGACTCCTGGCTGCATTCTCCCAGTATGCCTGACCTCTAGGTATAAATGAACCTTAGGACCAAGCTAGGGTTTGGATCTCCTCTCTCTGTAGGCACTGTGAAAGTCACAGGTCACTAAACTATTGTATGCAGGTCAAATCCAGCCCATGATCTAGAAGCTTTTGTAAATAGTCTTTTATTGGAAGACAGTCCTCTTAATTACTATCTAGAGCCCCATTCACAACAGATAGTCAAAACTCAGTAGTCTCAATTTTATTGTTATTGTGTTTCAAATCCTTCACAGAAAAGCCATGCCACCTCCTAGGTGAGTTCTCTTAGAGCAACAACTTCAAGGACAACTTATATCCTGACAATTCCCCAGCTGCTGTCTTGAGTCCTGCTCCTGACAGTGCTCCAAACTGTCAAGCCACAGCCATTCTTGAAGATCTAATAGGCACACAGATCTAACACATCTAAAACAGAAAATCTAATTTCCTCTCACCCTTCCACTATTATGCCTCTGGAATTTCAATTCACACAGTTGCCTTTGTTCATTTACTTTGGCCAAAAACTTGAGAATGTCCTTCGACTTGTCCCTTATTCAGTTTCTATACCAATTTAAAAAACAACAACAAAAACAAAACAAAACAAAACAAAAACAAAAACAAACAAAAAGCAGTATCTTAAAAATATATATCAAGGCCCCGGCTACTTCCTAGTTGTCGTTTTCCAACTCAGGCCCTGCCATTTCTTACCCACATTTACTGTGAAAGCCTTCTCATTGGCCCCTTGGTCTGTCCTGTGCCCCTTGCTCTCTGTCACTAGCATGAGCAGGGAGCTCTGACACCACATCAAAGGCTTGGCAGGGCTCGCTCTCTCAGATCATTCTGTGCCCTTCTCTAGCTTACAGCTCTGCTCCCTCTGCATGTGCCTCCTTGTTGTCTAATGAATAAATCTCTTCATTCACCTTTGTGTCTGAAAGACTCTTTCCACAGATATCTAATTGGCCCATTTTCTCATATTATCCAAGCATTGGTTCAAATGGCACGCCAAGTTAGAGGTCTTCCTCACTCACTCTTTACTTCAATGACTCATGTTCAATCTCCATCCTGCTACTGTTGGATACACAGAATTAGATTAGGCTTTACATTCATTGTGAGTTGAGTTCTCAGAACACCTCCTATTGGAAGATGGAAGCAGGATCAAGAGAGGGAGAAGCTGGAGTAAATGCACATC
Source organism: Mus minutoides (assembly GCA_902729485.2). NCBI lineage: Eukaryota > Metazoa > Chordata > Mammalia > Rodentia > Muridae > Mus > Mus minutoides. The sequence continues at coordinate 664,215 of LR750235.1, read as the reverse complement.
AAAGAGATAGGGACAAAGAAATTTTAGAGGGGAATAAAATTTCAGAATTGTTTCCACTGAGAAGAGGGGGCTAGGACTTTGAGCCCAAGTGTAAATGTTAGTAGGTTCAGCATATCATAACAGAACAGTGGAATTTGGGGTAAGAAAAAAGTGAGAATTTGGGCTTGGGGAAAAGGGGGGCAAGCACCTGCAACTTTATCTATTTCTACAGGACACATGAATCAACACACACACAACCACTGAGCCACAAGCTGTCTATAAGGAAGATTTTTCAAAGCATCACATCAGTAAATTGCAGGCACATCATTGCTCCTACATCTTCCAGTAACTGAAGAGCAAATTGGGATGAGGTGAGGTGACAGTGTATTTTATCTTTTTCATGTGATGTTTGAATAATAAATGTCATGTGGCAACAAACCGATATGAATAGGAAATTTGGTGACACTAACTCCTGTGGATCTCCCAGTAAAACACTCAAAGTAGAGGTATGTTGAGACAAGAGAACAGATAAATGAAGCACCTATGATGAAGCTGATATTTTTGAAAGGTATATAAATGATTGGCAAGTCTGTGCTCTTTCACAATAATGCATTTAATCCATCCAAATAAAACACAAGGCACAGACCACAGAGATAGAGGATGTGTTACTGAAATCACTTTCACCTTCAATACCTTTGCAGCCTAGGACTAGAAAGCTTGCCTCAGCACTTGGTGTCTAAATGATATATCGATGGAAAGCTAGAATAAAATGGTGCTAAGAATATGCCATTTATAACTGAGAATAAATGTTTCTAAGTGTTAACAAGCGTCTGCCAGTTAAAATCACTTTTGTATGAAACATTTTCCCTAAATATTTCCTCTAGCACTCAAGAAATTCTGTAACTCATTTTTTCCATGCTATAATTAAACAACACTTTTGTGTGTTGGTTAAATGAGTTAATAATGTGTATATTTAAGATTCGTGTAGGGTGGAAGAACCACTCCTTATTTCAAGTGAAATCCTTGCTTTCAGCTCTTAAGAGTATGCCACACCCACCTAAAGAGGGATGCATCAAACTCAGCTCAATGTGGACATTAGTGCATAGCTACAGCTGTGCTGATCTGTACACCAAACACACTAAACAGATTCCCCTAGGTAGCACACAATTATAAACAACTCTCATAATTCCACATGTACTGGGTGTTTGTTCATTCTCCGATGCTATGCAGGTTATAACAACATATAAGCAAAGATTAAATTATCTAAATGTTATCTTAACTCTTTAAAAAACTTCAGCAGCTTTTCAGGTATTTTAAGAGTTTATTATAATGTGAAAACTCCTATTGTCTATATATAAAAAAAATGTTTGAAATCTCTAAAAACAAAAACCTTCAGTACACCTGTTTCAAGGAGTAAGCAAACTCAACATTCTGAATTAGAGCACTTACATTCATTCCAATGAATTTGGTCAGAAAAAGTAAATATGCTGAATTTCTGAAGAAGCTCCCTATCCATTCTGTACCATACTAGAAAGGTAGGAAAGATATACACAGGGTTTTCACACTTGAAACAAAAGACAGGGAAGCCTGATGGTTAGGAGAAAGCAACAGTCATTATACAGCAATCTGTATGACTATCTGGATTTCATCCTGAGTGTTGGAAGTCAAGTCCAGACATTTTATTTTTAAAATAAGGGATATGGAAATTTCATAGACAAAATAAGCTAAATAAATAAATAATAAATGAAAATGTGTGGCCATAGAGTACAAAGGACAGTTGTAACAAATGGAAATATACTATTGCAAGAAAATTACATGATATGTGCAATGTTCCAATGCCACTTGAAAGCACATTGTGATGGGTTATTATTATATATTGCAAGCCCTGGAACAAAACACAAAACAACAAAAGCAGCACTGCCAGTAATGGATATAAAATATATTCAATTACAGCTGATTCTTCATACATACAGGCTCCAAATCCACAAATTCAAACAGCAGGAACTGAAAATATTTTTAAACATTTTAATTAAAATATATGAACTATTTCACTTGTAACTACCATGTAAATAACATAGCATAGCACCTACTTGCATGGTCCTACCTATTACATGGACTCTGTGCAGAGTTTAAAGTAGAGAGGAGGATAAGGCAGACTTCACTCACAGAACGGGGTACATTATATGACAAAGGTGAAAGGTTTCACGGGCCTCCTTGAGGTTCCAAGGCAGTGGACTTTGAGTTTGTTAGTACTGCAATTACTCTTAGCAAACTGAATTATTTTCCTTCTTACAAGGAAAGCTTTAAAACTTGAAAGAGATTCTTCAGAAGGGTCCTGAATAGAAAGCCGGGTGACTATCAAGCCATAACCTGAGGGAGGCACTCTACACAGTGAGTAATCTCTGGGGGGAAAAAGTTAACATAAAAATGGAAACAAACTTTTGTTGTTGTTGTTGTTTTAAAAAAAAACTAGATAATGCCAATAACTTGATATTTAAAAGTTATTCTGGAGCCATGTATGGTTAATCACATCTACAATTCCAGCACGGAGCACATGAAGGTCCAGGCCAGCTTAGGCCATAGTGGGAAACCATGTTAGATGGTCAGAGTCAGCAGGTAAAGAAGGCAGGTGAGGTGATGGGAGCTCGGTCTGGGTTCAGTAGGTGTAAGCACAGATGCGCAGTCACTGCAGGTAGAAGCCGCAGTCAATCCAGCATAGGAAAGCCCTCTGCCATCACTGATTTCCCACGGCCTACCTCTCCTGCCCACACACAAATGCTCCCAAGAGAAACTACAGCAGGGCGTCTAGTGGGTGAGAGATATAAAGCTTGAACCATACAGTGCTGAAAGCTAATCTGGAAAATCCAACCAAGGAACACCAGCCAGTACAAGCATGTGAAGCAGTCTTCAATACACGCCTGGCCAAATCTCAAGTCCTTTCTTATTAGAACCATAGTTGAAAATGTATATACAGTGACAGGTGTACCAAATTACTTCTTTTCTCAAACACTTTCACCAGGACTGAGAATGGCTGTGTGATGCTGTGTCTTTCACATACTTTGCTCATCAATAATTAAAACAAAATTGTATCATCATCCACCAGAAAGTCTACCATCCAAATCTCTGTGGAGAAAATGCTATTACAACGGAACTTCTGGATGTAGAAGTAATCAAGCTCTAGACATCCTCTACATGGAGAAAGTAACTTAAAACTCTCACCACCAGGTGTAATGTTCAATCCGATAACTGTGATGATCATGTAATCACAAATTCTAAGCAGCTGTGATTTCATTTTTCATTCTAAATACAAACTAATGCTTAAAATTGTCCATGCAATTTAATAATAATTTATTCTTAAAATTGTCTAGGCTTCAAGATGCCAACAAATCTTTGATCTTTTTCTGAGGTTTGCTAATTGTGTCTCAAGAAAGCTATACATGTATTAGTTAGTCACCTTTCATTTCATTCCTTCATACTTACGTGCCATTGAATGCTGGGCATGAAAAGGGTGACAGGGAGTACACCCCATCTCATTTCTCTGGGCCTGATCTGGTATCTATGAAGTCCTCAACACCCTGAAGCCCAGTCTCACCAACAGCAGCTTCAATGTCAGACTGGTGACTGCTTTACATGGAGAGCCTTTTCTGCTTTGTACTTCGGATGTCAGTGAAGTTCTTAATACAGCTATGCTAGTGGTTATTCAGACCATAAATACTTTCCCTTTAGTAAACATATTGAGCAAAGTGCTGGCTGGATGATGCCAATTTATTTAAGAAAATAAAAAACAAAAATTTCTGTCACCTAATTACATTATACAGAGTGTTCTAAATGATATCAACATTTATAAAAACACCTTTCTGGATTATAAAAATCCACAGACAACATAAATATAAAAACATACTGTAGGCAAATGCAACTTACATAAATATTCTCTGAGTTACATATTATTTATATTTCATTTCATACTCTTTGCACTTCATTAAACTGCAGTTCAATCACATAATTTCTCATTCTCATATTGCAGAAATATTCTCAGCCTGAAATTATGTCAAATAACCTGTATATCAAATTCCTGAAAGCCATAGGTAGAAATCAAATGAATTTCACATAAATGGCTGAAACTTCAACTAGATTACATTTATTTAATTGCCTAGGCATAGTTCTGAAGAGCTTTCCCTTGCTGCCTCCTGTAACTATGTAATAATGTTATTCCAGTATTTGACCAATAACTGGCAGTCAAGGAAAAAGTCAACTAATATAAAAGTAAATGTATGCTAAATAAACTACAGAACCAAATTTTAGACCTGGCATATACATACTCAGGTAATTCTATTTCTTTGATTATGTCCTAATATAGTTATTAAAAACAAAGACAGAAGGAAATAATGTTTCTTTATTCTATGAAAGCTATGCTATCTTACCACTCTTATTACCACTGTAGAATTCATGGAGAAGAAACAGACTAGCAGTAGCTGATGGTTACTCTTTAAACAGCTACTGAATTTCCATTTAGGAAAATGAAAGGGTTCTATAAATAGACAGTGGTTATGGCCACACAATAAGGATGTACATAATGTCACTAACCGCACCCTTAGAGATGGTCTGGATGGTGCCATGCTTTGGGGGCTGGGTTGGGTTGTTTTGTTTTGGTGGTAATGGTGATGGCACCAATTAAACTCAGAGTCCCATTCACACTAGGCAAGCTGCCCTAGAATAACTACATTTGCATATTTATATTTATTCCTTCTGGGATTTGGCATAAATTAAACTGCATGCATAAATAATGGATATCTAATTCTTAAGTTATCCCTTCAAAAGTCACAGCTAATGAAATGCAGAAGTGGGGGAAAAAAATCAAGTTTCCAGACCCATGGTTCATGTATCTTTTTCTCTACCACTTTGCAGATTGAGAGAAAACATAAAAAATGCCTGAAATGCACTGGCCAGGAACAGCTATTCTGGAACAAATTTAAATCTTCTACAGGATTCGAAGGGCAAGAGAGGGTCTCACTCTATAGTCTTGGCTGGCTGTGAATTTACTATGGAACATGGGATAGTCTTGAAATTACAGCAATCCCCCTGCCTCAGCTTCTTGAGTTTTGGGAATATAGACATGAACCACTACATCTTGAAAAAGTAAGTGATTTTTTCAGAGAAAAGAAAGTATATTCATAACTACAAAGGGCATGACCACTGTAGTTAAGACAATGACAACAATCAGTGCAGGTGTTTTAGTTTACAGATATTTGTCGGTAGATGAATATTTAGTTAACTTATGTTTATCTACTGTATGTCCTGCCTTACACAACTCATTTTTATATTTTATTGTTGTGTATATTTAATTTTTTCTACTACATGTACTTACCGTGTGTGTGTGTGTGTGTGTGTGTGTGTGTGTGTGTGTGTGTGTGTGTCTGCACACATAATTCCCATGCCTCAGCATGCCAGTAGAGATTAGAGATAATTTGTAGGACTCTTGCCTTCCACAAGAAGTGGGTTACAGGGATTGAAGTCAGGACATCAGACTGGGCAGCAAGTGCCTTTGCCAGTTGATACCATCTTCCCTACACTAAGATGCTTTGTTTGTAAAAGCAACTTCTGATTCAGTAGAAGCTAATGTTCAGACACTCCGGCAGCATCAGAAAAAAAAATCAAACAAACAAACAAAAAACAGTTTTGCTACGAATCACAGGAGTCCTGGCATTTAGCACATTTTACAAACAGATCCCCTAAAGTACCTGTTCTCCTTAGCAGGGAAGAGAGGAGCAAGGAGGGAAGAGAGCATTGAGGACAGAGGCTGGCTTGGTGCTAGAGATTATTATAGCCATGTACTAGTACTTCACTGCAGTTACATACGGAAAGACAGACCAGCGACTACAGCAGCTAACATCATAAACAGCAAAGACGGTCTACTATACTGCAAGACCTCAGACAAGGAGCCCTTTACTAAGTGAAATCTAAACTGTAAACTGAGGCACGACGCTTCGGATTGTAAACTGAGGCACGACGCTTCGGATGCACTGTGTCTGCTAACTTGCATTCATGACACTTATCCACAGTATTAAGGTCTCTAAATACATGCTAATTTCATAAGTTCCAAAACATTTTTCCTTATTTGAATTAGTTAGAACAATTTATATACTTTCAATATTTCATCCTAAATATTAGGTGATTCTCACATCAAAGCAAAATATTAATATTTTTAGTTTATGACCGCTGAAAAGTCTGTACTTATTTGGCTGACAGGGTATAGTGACTTTTAAAGACAGCTAGGCAAAAAGTTTTCTCAAGTGGCTTCCAGGTTTATACATTCCAATGCTATTAGAGGCAATTACGGGACTTAATGGAACACGGACTTCTGACATTCCTTTAAATGCATGTCATTAGTTATCTCATGAAGTCCTTTTGACTTTCCTTCAGCAATTGCACTCTCAGGTTTCCCAACTGTCACTGCAGTGGTTTATCTGATGCACTAACTCTGGGTAGGCAGTAACAGCTCAGGGGCACAGCACTGCTCAGCATGCGGGATCCCCCTTGGTTCACACCCTGCCACCATGAGAACAAACAGTCACACCACCCTTTATCTTCCTGTTTTTCACTTAAACATCCCCATAATGAATTATGGAAAAGTACAGAGAGAGAAAAAAAATCAAAACAGTGATTACATATGGGATGTGGGGACAGAGGCCAATCAGGAGTGATGGAACACTACTCCTGGGGTCATAGTAATGTTCCAGAACAAGGCAGGGCACATCCAATGAAATCTGGAAAATACTAAATTAAAATTTCTGCATATCAAGGTATAAAAATTTTGTCTAGAAAAATGTGCAAGCCTTTACTGGACTGTAGTTAATACCATACATATTAAAGACAGTCAGGGTAAAGTTCCTCATGCCTACTTGTCAAGTGACATAAGTATGTAACAGTCTAAAACAGAGTAATTTTATGGGTGCCAAGTCTGCTGTGACCTTAGTGGAGACAGGGCCAGCGGAAGTGGAGCCTCCATGAGTATAGATGGCAGCTGCGGGCATAAGGCTTGTTTGTGGAGCAATGTAGGTATTTTACATTTCTCCTTCAAGGACTGTCCTCCCCATTAACATTAACGACTCCATGATAATCAGAGGAGAGCCACAGAGGTGAAGGTGGAGCTAATGTCTCAGCAAATGGTAAACACTGGGACCTTCAGCACAGCCCTTAAGGCTATGGAAAAGAACTCTAAAACATGAGTTTAAAAATATATAATGTCTCAACTATACAAAAATAAGGATGCAAGATGAATTAAGAGGGGCTTCATGAATCTAAAGGAACACTACACTATGAACCAGCTTGTCAGAGGGATACAAAGATAGGCCGATTTCTGAGTTCAAGTTCAGTCCAGGCCCAGGTGTGGTAGAAATGGTAATTTCAGGACAGGGTCCCACCAAGACAGCTTCTCATCTGAGCTTAACAGAGGCAGACAGAGCTCTGAATGTCTCTAGCTGCATATATGGAAGAAGATGGCCTAGTTGGCCAACATTGGGAGGAGAGGCCCCTTGGTCATACAGACTCTATATGTCCCAGAACAGGGGAATGCCAGGGCCATTACGTGGGAGGGGGTGGGTAGGGGAGCAGGGCGGGGACGCGGGAGGGTAAGGGAAATTTTCTGGATAATGTGAAATGTAAATGAAGAAAATATCTAATAAAGAGAAAAAAAAAAAAAGAAAGAAAATGTGTGCTTGAGTCTCCTAAGAATTAAGGGGCTGACTCTTAGGATAATGAAAAGGAAACCTGAAGTAAATGACTAGATTGATATGTAAAAAAAAAAAAAAAAGTCTGGGCTTATGAACTGCAGGAGATGAGCTATCCAGAGAAAGTTTTCAGAATAGCAAGAGAGAACTGCTTGGAGAACTGTCTTGAGCCTAACATAGAGATAGAGCAGTCTGGAGATCTCTAGAGAAGGCAGACCAGAGAGAAAGCACATTACAAAGCTGTCTCCAGCAGAAGATAGGCCTCCAGCTTGAACCCACGATTTGACTCTGCCTCCTTTGCTTTTGGCGCTCACAGAAACCCCTCTCCAAGCCAAGGCTGGTCCTTGGCACATGAGCACTTATAAAATGGAAATATATTTGGTCAAGTCTAACTATTATTTATTGTGAAATTCTTTTAACTCTGTATTTACTAACTTTCACAATAAATTATACTTTCAAATTTTAAGGAACATTTTCTAAAGGGCATTATAGGAAAGTCCTTTAACTTTAAAGTCACCAACTGAAGTGAACACAAAGATTTCTAATCATGATTTTGGTTACTCCTTACTTAAATATTTCAAGAATTTGTAAATATTGAGCCAAGGAGCTAAACCTGGTTGGTTACACAGTTAATTGTGTATATAATTTATTCGCTTTTCTTTCCAGGAAAACTTGTCACAAACCTTCTGTGGAAAGGAAGTCTGTAACTGCTACAGAAAAAAAATTGCGGCAATGCGCTATATACATTAAGTGCCAGAGAAATGTGCCAGGCAAAGCATTTTCTACACCATAAAGAATGGGTAAGATTTGGCCAACTGAGATAAAGGTAGAGGAAAGTGGATTCCAAGCTGTGGAAATCTTATATATAAGCCTGTGGTGGGTAAAAGTGAATTTACGGCTAAGAAAGTAATCCATTACTATGCTGGTTACTTTATAGATATAAATTCAGGTTCATCAGAGCTCCGCTTTTGTTACGTTACATACTGCTAGAAGACTCTGCCTTAATTTTAATCATCACTATAATCAAAGTGTCTGCTGGTCACCACTGAACCACAGGTACATGTAAACAAATAAAAAGATATTTGTGCTTGATTTTATTATTACTTCTTGGGTTTTTTTTCCATTTTGCCTCCAATTTACTTTGAGAAACATTACTGTAAAGTCTTAATAACCTAAAGGTGAGCCCTCAGGGCCTAGCTAGTAAGTTAAAATAGAGGTATTCACATGGCCCTTCAGCTCAATATAAAATACATCAAAGAGTTGTCAAAATTGACTAAATTCTTAGCTCTTTCAACTATTTGATATCTCTTTTTTCAGAGGTGTGCGTGGTCCCTTGACTTGGACAGTCTTCCTTCCTAAGCAACTTAAAGACATTTCTAGTGTACATTAGTTTATGGAAACATAACTTTCCTAATATGTGCAAACTGTGGGTGCTGGTCTAAATGAGATGTTCTCTACCTTCTCAGGCTTTAAAACACTTGGTCCAAAAATGGTAGTATTGTTAGCGAGGATTAGGAGGTTTTGCCTCATCAGAAGTGAGTCGCTGGAAGCAGGCTATGCAAGTTTAAAGACTTGTGTCATCTTCTGATAGCTAGCTTTGCTTCATGGTAGGGGTTCAAACTGTGAGCCCTCCGCTTCCTGGTCCAGCCTCCAGGCCTGCTGCTTGATGCCATACTTCTCCACTATGATGCTCTTCCAGTACTCGAAATGGCCCAAGCAAACACCTCCTTCTGTAAGTGCCCTGGCTGTGCTGTTTTATTACAACTATAGAATGCTTACAATGAGGACAATGTGCATTTCTCCTGCTTACTGTAAAAACTGAATGAGAGTAAATAAAGACAGAAGCACTCAATGTTTGGCATTTAATAAAAACTGTAACTGATGATATGAGTACATGCGAGACACATCCCCATACAACTGCACAGGGGTGCTTTATGGTCTAGGCTAGGAACAGAGGTGAGACAGAATTCATCTTGGCTTTTGAGAGTAGTTCTGAACCCTTATCTCGAAGTCCCATCATATTACTCACCACTTGGGTGTCCATATAGTTTGTCATTACTTTCCTTTCAAATCCAGGCAACCTACTTCATGTTCATCCAGACTGACACTCCTTACCAAGTTCACTAGCAAAGACCTCAGAGTCCTTTTATCAGCTCTCTATGAGTGGCTAAGAATAGAAATATATTGCTGGATCTCCACCTCAAATAATCCCTTTAAAAAAAAATACTCAGTGATTGTGTTGGACAGAGGTTCAAGCTCAAGAAGTTTAAATTTATTTCAAATCATTTCTGCTGGTAATTTCACATGATCCCTAGGCTCTGAGATATTTAGTTCTGAGAGACATACGGATGTGAGAGACCTGGGGAAAGTAATATTCGGTGTTTCTTAAGACTGGCAATATATGAAAAACAAAAAACAGTATTCAAAAATTTGACAAAAAGTAACTGAAGGTTTCTACCAAGAAAAACAAAACAAATAAAAAAAAATCATACAGTCAGGACACAGCCTAAGAATGAGGTCATGTGAAAGGAAGTTGGAGTTGCTTGTGAGAAAACTCCAATTGAGAAAACAAGATACAAGTTTTGGGACTTCAGTTTCTTCCAAACACAGAATTGTTGTTGGAATGTGTTTTCCTCCCAGGTGTAGCCGACAAGAGTGAATTTACTTCAGCTGTTGCTATTCATATGCCTCTGTAGAAAAACATGTTTTTGACAAATGCGACTTGTCTTTGTGATTGTGTACAGTTTGATCTCATGAGAACTTTACTCAGGCAACTGTTCATAACCCTCAGAGAATAAACTGTCTAATGCTCTGAATAAGCAGGAGACTTTAGTCTGCCTCATTTTCTGGCCCCTCTCTCTCAGGTTCCTGCTGCCACCAACTAGAGCTCTAAACAATACAATCCTGAGGCTGGAGACAGGGACTAATGACGAGAGTAATTTCTGCTTCCCCAGGGGACACAGTTCTGATCCCAGCACCCACATCCAACAGCTGACACTCTCTGGTAACTCCCACTCCTGAAGATGTGGTACCTTTTACTGGTCTCCACAGGCATGCACACACAGAGAGACATCTACACAGACACTCATACATGCACATAAATAAAATTTTATTTAAAAGATTTAGAATACCTGATTTGTTTTCTCAATACACATGACTGATACTGCTTCAGAGAAAACTCTATTGCCATATTAAGATATAAAAAAGTGAGAATTTGAAGTTGGCTTTCACAAGTAATTATGTAATTGAACTGAATAAATCTCAAACAAGAAGGAATTGTGCTATGGAGTGCTCACACAGTCTATAAATTCTGGGATAACTAATAATTGTTATTCACTATTAATCCCGTTATGAATCTGCAAGCTGTGTTTATACTAAACAAAACATTTAACCATTACTATTTAGTATAAATATAGCCCTGCATGTCACAAAAGATATAAACAATGAACTTTCTTGTATGCTTTATGAGCAAATGCAGAGTATAAGGCTCAGCTTCATTAGGGGAGTTCATAGCCCTGGCATATCTTACTGTGAATCATGTTCCTGTTAGGGGTTAGATATAGGCTTATATCTTGCTTCAAAGGGATGCTAGCGACATCTGTTAAAGATTCTGAATGCTGTAAGTACTGACTTTAGCCCTTTGGTCTTCATGTCCTTCCTTCAAATGTAGACAGGGCACACCTACACACCACATGGGCTCATTCTTGTAGCATACTGTGCATATCTGACCCTTCGTGATAATTTTGTTTCCTTGTTTGCTTGCAATATTCTAGGGAATGATTTTCTTTATTGTTCCCTTATCTTGTATTTCAATCATAGAGAAAATGATAGGGCAATTAGAGCCTTATTTCACAAATAAATCATTCTGCTATACTTGTCTGAAACAAAGTAGGTTTTCTGTTTCTTATCTTGATGACAGAGACACAAGCCATAGAAAATGAATACTGAAAATGTCCAAAGACATAGAGGTTTCTGTGGTAATGTTTAAAAATACTGAAATACAAAGAGAAAACAATTTGATATAAAAAAATATGAATGACTGAAAGTACCTAAGTGAACACCTACATCTTAAATTTCCTTTATAAGATGTTTGTGAGTAAAATAAATCTATCACTCTGAAAAGAAATGAGAAATCTCTGGTAAAAGGAGTAAAATCTTCATTTAAATTTTTAAAGTATTTTGGAAAAGTACCTTTTTCTAAAAAAATGGCCACATACCTAGCAATTTCATTTTCACCGCAGAAATTCCCATTCTGCCTTACTGACAATCTGCTTTGGTTTAAAACCAGAATAGTGTAAAAAGTATAAAGAAAAACCTCCAACTCTTCAAGTCTGTAAATGCTTTAAAATATATTATTATACATCCACAAACAAATACATGCAAACATGGACACACACACACACACACAGAGACAGACATACAGACACAAACAGATGAACCCACACATACATACATACACACATACATAAATGCAAGTCTTCATGCATAAATAACAGGTGAACATATACACTCTTAAGAAATAAACGGAAGGCCGGGCATGGTGGTGCACGCCTTTAATCCCAGCACCCGGGAGGCAGAGGCAGGTGGATTTCTGAGTTCGAGGCCAGCCTGGTCTACAAAGTGAGTTCCAGGACAGCCAGGGCTATAGAGAGAAACCCTGTCTCGAAAAAAAACCAAAAAAAAAAAAAAAAGAAAAAAAAGAAATAAACGGAAGAATATGATACTTTCAAAAAGCATACAATCTTTTTTATTTCCTCTTTTAATTTAAACTTGAGGTGTCCTTGAACTTTATGGGAGGGAGACAGGAATCCAAAGGGAGTGTAAGGACATGTATGCATATTAACACAAACAAAAAGTCTTGTATGGGCTAGGGAGAGACAGCATGTGTGTGCAGGCAGACATTCATTCCTATCCTCATATCTGAGGAATGATAAACAACCTCTAGCTATAATCTAACCAGGGATGGTGGGATTCCAGCAACTATAAAGTGCTTTGCATGCATAATTACAATGGTGGAGCAACACTAGCCTTCTCGAAGCAGGAGAGCCAAGTTAATATTACTGAGAAAGTATCTAATAGAATCGACTTGAATTCAGGATACTCAATTTACCACAAAGCTTTTAGCTCCATTCTAAACAGGATCTAAATCCCATTGTGTGATAAACCCATACAAGTTTGAGATGAAACTAATAATCTAACTGGCCACTGCCAGGTCTCAAAGCTTACTGTGAATAACACTGTGATCAGAGACACAGAGTTCTCAGCTGGCTGTGGTATTTCTTCTGATTTTACCTTATAAGTCATAAAGTCTTGTTTGAGAGCCTAATTTTAATTGGAGGAGCAAAAATTGAGTAACACAGAAAACAGGAATATTGGAAATTAATAATATGGTAAGGAAAAGCACTTAATGTTTCCACTCCTGCCATGCATTCCATGGGTGTTTTATCTGCATGTAATTCTTCATAACAAAGCCTGACTTAACACAAGGAACCTCAACCTAAGATGCAGAAACCTACGATTATCTCTCTCCTAAAGAACATTCACACAATGATCCTCATCCCTGGACCACGGAAACGAGGAGCTGACTCCTTTTCCAGAATTCCAGCACCAGTCTTGCACCTGTCATCAGAGAAGCCTGGCCTAGGTAACGTCTACACGGCCAGACCTGGATTGGCAGTTTGAACCAGCAAGCTTCACATGCACATGCTTGGAACTGTCCAGAGCTTGTAACCAAACAGCGGGAACCAGACACAGCGCCTGAAGAGAGCAGCAGGATCACACATGCCCAAGGCAAAATAAAAGCACTGAAAGATGACTGTTAAAAAGAAAACAAAACAAAACAATAGCAGCATCCATGATTTCATGTTTATGGAAGGACATTCTTTCACAATAGAAGGAATATTTAGTGAAGGATTTAGAGAGCCACGCTTAACGGAACACCAAGCCAGGTGCACCAGTCAGTGGTTCTTAAATTGAGACTTCAACAGTTAAATGCACCTTCAAAAGGTGACGGAATTTCAGAGATGATACCTCCCCAAGGATCACTCTGAGCGTCTCACAAACATCGATCATGGTGGCAAAATAACTGCATAAGCTTCTTGATTGTACACATCAGCTCTCGCTTTGAAGAAGGCAGATTCAGAAAACAAATACACCGCAAGAGTGAACATAGTGCCAGAGGGAATAAGCTAGACGAGAATCTAAAAGCTTAGGTTGCAGCTTAGAGCACAGCACAGCGCTGTGCACACTTGGCTCGAAGGGTGGTGGGGCACTTGTTGTTCAGGGGACACCTGCATGCACAGGCAAAGGACAAATGTGTCTGAGAAGGACACTGGAGTTCTTGTCCATTTTACCATTATATAAGCTATAACTTTCCCTTATAAATTATAAAGTCTGTTTTGAGACCTTGATTTTAATTGGAGGAGAAAAAATGAGTAATATAAAAAAGGAAATTAATAATGTGATTTTAAAAAGCAGTTAATATTTCTTCTCCTGCACTATGTTCACTGGATAAGCTAAATGGTTTATATTTACCACTTGCTGGGATGAAATTTAAAATAACCAAGACTATAATATTAGTCTTTCCTTCCTATTAGGAGAAATAAAAATACAATTTATAAACTTTTCTTAATATTTATTTATTTACATGTATGTATATCTTACCTGCATGCATGTGTAAACTACATGTGTGCCTGGTACCTATGAAGAACAGAAGAAAGAAAGATTGCCTGAGATTGGAGTTACTGAGGGCAGTGAGCCTCTGTGTGGGCACTGACTGGGTATCAAACCTGGGCCCTCTGGAAGAATAGCCAGTGCCTTTTAACAATTGAGCCATCTCTGCAGCCCCAATATGTAAACTTTTAAGAAAAACAATCTCTCTCTCTCTCTCTCTCTCTCTCTCTCTCTCTCTCTCTCTCTCTCTCTCTCTCTCTCTCTCTCCTGAGTTTATACAAATCTGTAATCCTTGGGGTAT